>VZTF01008347.1:81750-181031 GCA_013397755.1 Cnemophilus loriae
GAGCTGGCAGCGAGGGCCGCGCGCAGGAGGGCGGGAGGGGCGCGCGCCGCCTCAGCGTCCGCCATGGGCCCCGCGAGCTCCTCGCGTGCCGGGCCCCACACGGCGCCCCGACCGCGGCCTCGCGCACCATCGCCTCACACACCGCCCCGCGCGCCCCCGCTCCGCCGTGTCTCGGCTCTGCCGCCCCTCACGGCGGCCGGGCGCGGACACCGCGTCCCGCCCCTGTCATGGCGAGCGCCTCCGCTCGGGCTGAGGAAGCGGCCCCGCCTCTGCCCTCCGGCCGTACTGAAACCTGCGGCTAGGCCTGTCAATACCTCGGGCCTCCGGCTGACACACCGGCCCCCTCCGCCGGCACGGAGCGCGTCCGGGGAGCTGCGGGGCCGGGCAGCTCTTGGGAGAGGTGGCGCGGGAGTTGCCGAGCGCACAAACCCCTCAGGACATCTCCAACCTCCCACGCACGGTCTGTAGACAGAAATCTATCACAAGTGTTTCTGTTGGAGACCCCACGTATAGCACACCAGTGGATGCACAGGCTGAGGGCAGGTACGACCGAGATACAGGCACAGGCAGGACTTCTAGGGAGGGAACTTGTTTTATTTCCTATGTAAGCACCAAGGCCATTCCACAGATATCTAGATCCTGTGTTGCAACACTGCCAGCACCATCGGGCAGCCCTCTCCCTGCTTCTGTGTTTGGCCTTTTGGGGAACTGCCTGACAGAGTTTCTCCTTTTTCCCACTTGGCCCTCTGTGTTCACTTAGAGTTGCCCATGTGAAACTAATCAAGGAGTTCCACCTGTACCTTTTAGTTCCTTGTTCACTTCATGAATCCCCCCAACTTCCCAGCCCAACACAAAATGAGGGTACCCACAAAATACAGGAATGTGGGTCTTGACTCCGAATACTGATTTAGCACTTGTGGTCCTCATCAAGCAGCTCATTCCTCAGCTGCCACTGTTCCCACATGGCCCAGGTGCAGCCCGTGTGGGTGCATGTTACCATGCAGACCTACAATGCTCTTCTGCCTTCCCAGCAAACATTCAGTAGCCATCTCTGGACTGTAACTTCTTGCATACATTGAATCCCCAATCTGACTTCACTCCAAGGCACAGCATCTTCATTCTCACCCTCAGCCTGCTGTTACATTGCTTGTAGAATGCCCAATTCCTTCTTCAGCTTACTGCCAGGAACACCTTCTGTGCTGAACAAAGCCAACACACTGAAATAACATCCAAGCAAATTTCCACCAAGTCCACATTCTCATACACACCTCCCTGTATCACGTCCTCTGCCAAACTCCAAACACGCTGTGTCCTGAACACTCTCAACCCCTCCCAGCTCCTTCTCATGCTGCTCTGGCTCTTAGGCAAGGAACTTACTTGACACCCAACACCCAGAGTTTTACCAGTCTTGTCTAATTTCTGGGATACACTCCTTTGAGGTATCGTCCACAGGCTGGGATTCAGCAGTTGACAGCACTAGGGTTCCAGGGCCAAACCTCAATATCCCCATCCACAGCATTAACCTGCACTATTCTGGCACTCACTGATGGAGCTAAATGAGTAGCTCTGGATTCCACCTAAGAACAATTGCAATCCTGGCAAGACAGATAATACAAACTCTCTAGAACTACAGGGAATTACTACTCTTAAAAATTACGGTAATGATAGAATATGAAACTTCAAGAGTACCAAGACTGACTAGGTCATACCTTTTAGACCAGAGGAAGGCCATAGTGCTTTTCTTTCCCCCATTATTGCTAGCTAATCTGCTGAATTTCACTTTTTTTCTATCCAGACCCTTGAGTTCATTTCTAACAGTGCAGTCCAAGCAGCAGATATAATTTTTCCTACCTCCGTTGATCATTTCTTCCAATCTGTCACCATCACTATCCTGCAGGATGAGTCCTGCTGTCTCAAGAGGGTGGGTTAGGGCCTCAGCTGTTCGTGATCACTGGGACAAATGGGGTGGTGACAGTAACTGTGAGGGGGTGAGTGCCCCCGCAGCTCTGCAGCCTCCCTGCCCTGATGTGCTGCACCTGTGTGACCTCCATCAGGCTGCTGAGAAACAGCCAGGTGGGGAGAAGTTCCACTTAAGCCTTCTCTGCTGTGCCTTAGGAGCTTCTTTCAAGAGCTTCTTTCAAGTGTGAGAGCTGGCCTCTTTTTAACCCCTGACCCTGTGTCTGTTCTGCTGGCTGCCTGCTTTGCCCTTGGACCTGCTCCTTGCTGCAGATGGCTGCTGGTCAGGGGCTCACCCTTCTTGCTGCTGCTGGCCCTGCTCTGCTCTCCTCACTCAGATACCGTGGGACTCTTGTTGTAGTTGATACCACTGCCCTGCCCACCTTGCTCTTACCTCCCTGGCTCACCTTTCCCCCTGCAGCAGCCACCTTTGCTATTCTCTCATGCTAACAGCCTTGTGGCACCAGTCTTCTCCCTGTTTGTCTCCCTCCCCAGCCAGTGGTAGGTGCTTAACTTTGAACAAGCACTGAAACACTCAATAAACCATTGAGTAAATCCCCTTGTTGTTTCACTGGAAAATAAGGGTGGAATAGGAATGTTATTTCATTTTCCAGTTCCTATCAATGCTCTGCCAGTGGCTGTGTCTGGAAAAACTAGACTCCTTGTTCAGATTAGGTTACAATACTGCCTATTAACTCTGCCAAACACAGATACCTGTGTTGATGGCCCAGGTCCTTGGGTGATAGTTTTTGATTCTTCCCTACAGCACTTGAACAGAATAAACATTTAGATCTCAGTGAATTGTTCTTTGTAAATGTATAATAAAGAACATGAGGTATTCAAGTAGCTCTCTGTGTTAAGTTCCTTCTGCCGTGGAAGTGATGCATCTGAAAGTGTCTGATTCCTACAGTAGTGCATCTTTAAGGGAAAGTTATCAACTGAGTAGAAAAAACACACAGGTCAGCACATACACTGCCTCTGAAAGCTTCAATGTGAATAAAATGGTGGGGTTTTGTTGTTGTTTTGTTAGGGGGTTTGGTTTTTTCCATCAGCCGGCTGCCAATGGCAAGCTTGTTTCTAATTGCTTGCTTGTTTGACTTCCTTCTGTGTCACTGCATTTTGAGTATCATGAAGAGAGGCAGGACAGGACCAGAGGGATTGTAACAGTTCCAGCAACACAGTGTTTTCTGAGCTGATGTTATTAATGAATTAACAAAACAAATTAAACACCAACAAATAGGTAATCACAGTAACTGCAGAAGAAAAGAATAAGAAGCATCCTCCCACAGCTTCTAAGAAAGACACAGACTGACTTTTGCCAGAAAGCAGTCAGAGGAGCTCAGGATGGCTATCATGACTCTGCAAAGCCTGTGGCTCTTTGTTAAGTGATCCATGGCTACCTACTCACCCTTGTTACCATCCCAACGAGACACAGCTGCAGAGGCTGCTCCTGCAGTACAAGCTGCATCAATTCACTTGTTTGTGCCTTTTTAATTTTTAATTCACCTTGAATTTGTCTCATAGGATTGTCCTTTTAGTTTTGTAACTCCCAAATATTCCAGGGGGTGTCCAACTGTGACATGCCTTTGGAATCCTGCTAAAGCAGAGCATACTGGTACTCCCAGTCCATTGGTTTTGCCTCCCTTTTATATTCATGAACAAACCATAGACTTCACCACTGTAACAATTTTTGTCCTCTGCATTCAAAAGTATTCTTTTACGTTATTCCCCGGCCATGCTTTTTAGAAACATATTCCAGTTGTTTACTAATTTCTTATCAACATCTCTCTCTGAGAATTGCTGGTTTTGATTTGAGAGGTTCACACCCACAACACCAGGGACACCTGTTTTTATGGATTATAGGAGTGGTTGGAATGGCCCTTTCATTCAAGTTTGCCTCCATATATGATGAAGCCAATTTCTGCTTTTTTATTTGGGTCTGGTTTTTGCAAGCAGCTTTTTTTTTGGAGGAAACAAAACAAAAAAAGGCATCTCCATTATCAATCTTGAGACCTGGAATAGTGCAGTACAATTTGTGTCTTTACTGGTAGGAGGAATTCCTTGTTCTAAGCCAGAACATTTCTTATCTGTTGTTGAACACTGGAATATTCAATGCCGTATAGTTTTATAGCAGTGCCTGTTAGACCCACCAGTTCTTTGTAACTGTGGGGTTTTGTTTGTTTGGTGCTTTTTAACTACCTACCAATTTCAGAAACACTCAGCAAATAAACAGGAATCTATTTATGGTTTGGATTCGCAAGGACCTGAGAAGGAATATTCCCCATCAATTTTAAGGTCCTTGGGATCTCAGTACAAATCCCACCCACTATGTCACTGTTGTTATGGGGGTTGCTTATTGTTCTCCACAAGCCAGTCACCCACAATTCTTTTATTTCATTTGGGTGATATATTTGAAGGGAATTTTCATAGGATGAATTTGTAGGACATCTCCTCCAGCATTTTTTGTTCAGCACAGCTTTCTCTTTCAGTTCTCCCAGCCCTTCCGCAATTTGAACCAGGCTAGTGGGTATAGCTGCAATAGCTTTTCTCCGGCTGTGTGAGCATGTCTGGCGTAATAATTGTTCTATTTGAATCAGCATCAAGTACGTGCATTTTGCATATCATATTAGATATTTGGTAATAAAATTCCTCCTGTTGTTGTTAAATTGTATAAGCAGAAGTCAAGACGTACATCTGTGCACCTCTGAAGATCTGTCAGGTGAGATCAAATCCCTCTTTTTCAGTTATTTTTGCCCTATAGTTGTACTTACATGAACCATGTGAGTGAACTTTATATTGCAGCTAAGGTAAAAAATCTGTTTAGCTTACCTTTCAAAAGTGTCACAACACAGATTCCCAATATGCATGTTAAAAACATAGAAGAAGGAGGGCATTGATAGAGCTCACAGCAGTCCACCTCCTCACTGAAGCTGTTAATGTTTTTCTGATGTTGCTAAACAAAGAAATTAAAGTTCTTCTCTGGATATAGAACTGTAAATCCAAAGACAGCTCTTGCTTGTTTAGGCTGGGGGTTGTTGTTGGTTTCTGTGTGCCAGGAGGATCCCATGCCCTCTGTCAGTCCAGGTGGAGTACCACTCTACTCCTGCTGTAGCTCTTACACCTGTTTGCCACCTCAGGTTTGGGAGGGGCATGTGAGCAAGTCCTGCATTTGCATAAATGAATTGGCATAATCGAGCTGGCTGTTGAATTTTGCTTCCAGGAGCATCGTGCTCTTCCCTACTGCCCACTGATCTATGAGGTTGAGAAGTACTACAGAAGTTCACACAGGGAGCCTCTCTTTCAAAAAATAAATTTTTAGCTTGGTGGTTTGTTTTACTCTTATTACTTAAGCAGGGGTATTCTGGCCTTTCTCTTTTGGGGCTTAGCTGTAAGTGGGACAGAAAAGCTGCTGGAAAACACTGGCTTTACTTGTTTCCTTAACTGCCTTGTTCCCAATCCAGGCAAATAAGTATTACTGTGACTTCCTAAAGGGGAGTTCTTAGATCCATATGTCCTCTGTGCAGCTCTTTTTTAACCAGAGCATTTCTGGTCAAGTCTTGTGCCTGATGACAGATAGATGGTTAATCCCCTTGGTGCTTTTCCTTATTCTGAAGCTGTAAGACTACAACTACATCTTTTAATAGGTCCTTTGTAGTGACCCCCAATGACAAAGACTTTATCATTATCATTTTATTATGACAAACACTCAGAGGTCTTCTGACAGGCTTTTTGCAAAACCAGTACAGACTGATTATTTCACTGTATCAAACAAAGAGTATGAAGTTCTCCTTTTTTTTTTTTTAACAATGCAATACAAGTATTTAATAGTTGATTAAAATATGCGATTCATAGAATATCTTACCGAGACAATCTCATGTTGTACAGCATGTCTGATGTAATCACAGCAGTCACTTCTGGCCTTAGTATCTATAAATCCAATTTTGGAGGAGATCTGCTCCTTTCGTGAGTGCCCAGCTCATCTCTGATGTGGGTTCTGAGTCTGGTCAAAACCTGCGCTTCCAGGAGTGTGGGAGTTCTGTCAGAACAGGACTCTCACTTTGGAACAGCCCAGAGCAAGTAGTGGTGATCTGGGATTAGCACTAAATAGTCGAGCTGATTCTGAGCCAAACTGCTAATGCAGAAGTACTGGTTCAACTCTGCATGTACTCCAGTTTAATTTGGGTTTAGGGAGAATGCTACCATACATACAAGAAGAATGTGCCTCTTACACACCTGAGTTACCCTTCTGACTTAAAGAGATCAATTGACTTTGATGACCTTGGGTGGTTTCCTTCAGGAATACAAATTGATGATGGAACTGGGTTTTATTCCCTACTTCTGTTTACCAAAACCAAGCACAAATTACTATTTGACAGAATGTGGAAAAATTGAATATCAGGAGACTCTTTTCTCATGGTTTAAAGTCCTCTTGTAACTGGATTCGGCCTCAAAATACTTGCTCCTCTTTCACTGATTTGCATTGTGGGGGCTTCTTGAGAAACTGCCTGGAGAATTTTTACTTTCTGATGCATCCCTGTGACAATCTCTAGCTTGACAATTCTAACAATATTGGACTGTAAGAATGACTGTCAGAGCTGAGTCTACTATCCCACTTCCAAAAGCAGGCAGTGACAAATATGTAGAGAACGGTAACAATATTGTAAGCATATCATGATATTTTCCTAGCATAGTCTTCCAGCAATTTGTGTCTTGGGGACCTACAGAGACACCAACAGTTCCTTTCATTTTATATTCTTAGGTAGATTCTTCCTTCCATTAGTGTGTCCAGGACCTTTTGACTCTTTGGCTGCTATTGAAAATGAAGCTGATGTTTTTTCAGGGGTATTGTGAACTTGTTCCTTTTGTGAACAGACGTGTATTCTTGGGGGTTGGTTTTCCCTAGTGCATCTTAACATCTTCTTGAATTTCATTTCTCTCTGAGCTCTGTGAGGTGAATTCCTTTTAATCTAATGACAACTTAGTTTCAAGAGCTCCTAATCAGGGACATTCTCAAAGGCCTCTGGAAATCGGAGTAATTATATGAACAGGATCTCCCTTTTATATGTTTGACTTCACTGAATAAAGCCACTAGATGTGCATGGTAGGAATCTCTGTACAAAATCTCTGCCAGCTGCTCCCCAGTATGTCCTGTTTATTTACGTGTTTGCTAATACTGGGCTTTGTGGGTTGGGTTGGTGGGCTTTTTGTCACTTTGCTTCATAATTCATATTGGATTTACAGGTTTAAAGTTTTCTTGGGTCCCTTAATGCCTGCCTTAAAAACTGACATTGCAAGTTTTTAGCAAGAGCCTTTATATTTAAGAGAGTTATCTCTGAAGGATCCTATAACACTGAGGTGAAAACAGTTTGGTCCTGAAGATGTGTTAGTGCTAATGATTTGTTCTATAACTTAATCTTCTACTCTTTCGGCTGAAACAGGACCCTCAGTGTACCCAATAAACATCCAAGTAAAAACCCAAGAAAAAACAGGCTTTTTAGCCCAGAAATCTTCTCAAGTTCCTTTGCACTGAATTCAAATAAAACAAACAAAAAATAATAATTATTTTTTCTGTTGGATAGTCTGAACAATCCCTTCAATCTTGGCGTGTCTTATTGCCAGAATCTCTGGCGTGCTTCCCTCTCCTCAAGTATTTGAAAAAGAATTTACTAGTTTTCATACTTCCAGCAAGTTGCTCCTAAAAGTATTTTTTGGCCTCTTCACCCTGTTTTTTAACATGTAACCTGCAACTCTTGACAATTCTGTCTCCCCCTCTACTCTTCTATTGGGCAGAACTTCAACCATCCAAAGAATGCCCTTTTGCCTTTACTGGCTCCCCTTGCCATGCCAGCCTTGTCTTCCAGGATGGGGGCTTTTTGAAATCACTTTGTTCCCAGAATGCAGATTCTCAACCTCTTTTGCATGCGACCCATGTTCTGAATAGTGGTTATTTTAATTTCTGAAGTTGCAGAGTTGCTCTTTGAGTGTATTTTTAATGAAGAAGCTATTGCAGGCAGCCTGCTGAACCCACCTGAGGGGGGTAGTGGAGGCTTTTGCTTCAAATATCTGTGGTCTGATTTCTGCCTGGGCTGTTTTGTGACCAGGAGAAACTTCCTAAGTGGGGAGGGTGAAATGCCTGTTTGGCTGCTGCAGAGGAGCAGCTATCTCACAGATAGGTCAGGAATGCAGCTGGCATCCTGCAGCTACTCTGGCTGGGGGTTGAAATAGCCTCCTGCTCAGCAGTGTGTGGGCTGAGGTGCTTGGTGCCTTTCTTGTCCTGGTCTTCACTGCCAAGATCTCCCCAGGCCTTTGTGCCTGCAGGCAGGGCTCAAGGAGAGGACTCCTGTAGTGGGGGTGATTGAGTCAGCAGCTACTGAGAAAGTTTGACACATTCTGGGGGACCAGACAGGATGACCCAAGTGTGCGGAGCGAGTTGGCAGGTGTTGCAGTGAGGTCACTGTTATCTTTGAAAGGTCATGGAGATCAGAGACATCCCTGCTGGGGAAAGGCTGGGGTTACACCCGTCTGCAAAAAGCCTGGGACTGTAAGGTGGTCCCCCTCAATTTGGTCTGGGAGGAAAGCGATGGCACAAGTGTTCTTGGCTGCTTTTTGCAGTCACATGGAGAAGGTGATTTGGAATAGCCAGCATAGATTAACCAGGAATAAATCATGTGACCAACCTCAGTGCCTTCTGGTGACAAAATGAGGGGTTCTGTGGATGAGGGAAGAGCAGTGTATGTCAGGTGCCTTAACTTGGGCAAGGTTTCTGACAGGATCTCTTGCTATACAGCTGTGTCCAGACTGGTACATCATGGTGAGGAGGGGCAGCATGATGGTGAAGGGCTGGAGCGCTTGCCCCAGGAGGAGAGGCTGGGGGACCGGGCTTTATCTTTGTTAGCCTAGAGAGGATACTGGGGACACCCTTAGCAGCTGCTTTCTGGTACTGGAGAGCCTGTGGCTGTCATCTCACTAACCCCTCCTGGCTGAATGGCACAGTCAGAGGACAAGAGGCAGCTGTCCTAAACTGAAACAGGGCAGGTTGCTACTGAATAGAACGCAGGTGGGAGAGGAGTCAGTTCCCCATGGAGCTAGTCAGGCACTGGAACCCGGACTGGGAAAGGTGTGCCAGCCTCTGTCCTTGCAGACTTTTAAGATCCAACTGACAAAAGCCATAAGAAAACTCTTATGAATTCAGTGCTGAGTGTGTTCTGAGTAGGAGGCTGGACTGGAGCCTGAGAGCCCTTTCAAAATGAATTGTTGTACGACAGCTTGTACATGCTATGTAATCCAAGAATTTCCATTCTTGGAGATTCCTCAGACTTGTGGTATCTACAAGGCCATGCTCGTGCATTTCATGTGTGGTATGTGGGACACTTACGGCAGTATTCACCTCGCCCTACTTGGAACTGGCCGGTGGTTTGTTGGTGGTCGGTGTCGGAGGTGGCCTACAGGGGTAACAAATGATCTGCTGCACAGATGGCTGCGCCTGCACACTGGAGAACTGCCTGCGAGCCGATGACATCAGATCTCAGGATTGCGGATACACTGCAGCTCGGGCACTGGCTGTGTGCGCTGCGTATTCTCCGCACATCCTGACCCGCTCCCTTCTTACGGGGTCTCGATTTGCCTCACCCGTCCGGAACTGTGCCGTGACAAGAGCCACAGTGCCTCTTCATAGGAGGCGGCAGGGAATCGGTGCCGGTGTGTCACAAGGACTGTTTTCCTAACAAATACTCTCTGGCACCTGGAACAAAGAGAGGACAGCTAATCTTGCGAGCTGACACCTCTGCTTGCCTTCCCCACTTCTGAAGCGCCACAAATCTCTCCACCACGCAGGAAAGGGGGAAAAGCTGATGCACTTTCCTGCTGCTCTCTGCGCACAGACAACAGCGATCAACAACCCAGGCGGGGAGGGCTGGGCTCAGGCAGCGGCCTGCGCCGGGCCCGGTGCTGGCANCCGCCTCAGGGGCCCGCCCGCCGCCCGTGCCCCAGCGCATCGAGGAGAAGCGCCGCGCCGCGCTGCTTGGCGGCGGCCAGGCCCGCATCGACGCCCAGCACAAGCGGGTGAGCCCAGCACAGGTGGCCGGCGGGGACAAAGCCCCGTCCCGCTGCCGCCGGGCGCACGCTCGCCGGGGAGGGCAGGCCATGCACGGCGGGGCTCCGCTCGGCTCTGAGGACGGGTGCAGATGCCCCTTTGCGGGAAGCTTTGCTCAAGGAGCGCTAAAGACTGCATTGCCTGTTACTCTGGGTATAAAAAAGAACAATTGTTTTACTAATTCCTTTACTTTAGAGCGGTCACCGAGGTTGGCTGTAATATGTATGAGAGGTAGCGTAGACAGAAGTTGGAACTTCTGTCTGTCAGTGTGATGGTAAGTTAGTTCTAGGTTGCTTAACACTCCTGGAACACAGCATCATCTTTACACTGTTGCAAATTTAAGCTGATCTCCGAGATGAGAGCAAATGGTTAGAAGACTGGAAATAAGGCAAATACAGGTGGGAGGGATGACAACAGGTGGGTTTTTAGTCTCTTGCCTCTGTTGTTCAGAATGTAGGCAGTGCTGATGGGGGTGACAGCAGAGGTTTCCTGTTTCTGTTTATTGCTTCTTGCTGGGATGCCTTTTCAGTGTGGTGCAAGGCCCTGGTGGCACCACGGTGGCTTGTAGGCATCAAGGAGGAGGGAATAGCGATTCCCATGAAGGCTTCTTCAGTGATCAGTCTGCCCATCAGCAGTGTCTCTCCCTAGTTAGACAACACCTGAAGAGAGCAGTCTTGCTGGGTTACATTCAGGACACTGACACGGCAAAGTACAAGCACTTCTGCATGTCTAGGGCCTCAAGCAGCTTGTGTTTTATATAAACTAAAGCTATGGCTTACCTTAGACTTTCCTGGATTTGCTGCTTTTCATGAGCTTTTTGGCCTACTGGTCAGATGTTCTGTAGAGAAGCTGAGCTCTGTTATAATGTCATGTTGATGCAGGGTCACATCATCCCCTAAAGGAGACAACCCAGGTGCCCTGCCCTTTGCAGACAGATGCTTACCTGGGTTGGAAATAACAGATTTGTTTGGTAGGTTAAGATATAAAGAACTTTGCAGTCATTTATTACTGCATAGCACTGAGCAAGGGACATGCATATCTGGTCAACTGCTTGTGTTCTTGGCCCTTACCCTACTTTTGCCCATACCAGTGTCCAGCAGGAAAAAGAACAGAAGGATTTTGTCAGAAGATCCCTGCAGGCTGTCACACTTCCTCTTCCCTCTTATTTAATGCAGTCAGATACTGAGTGAATTGAACCCTGAGCTGTTGAGGAGGACTGGTTTAGCTGTGGAAGGGTTCCCTGATTAAGAACCGAACAAAGGCCTTAATAGCAGCATTTAAATGTGTAGGCAAAAATAGCTGTGATGCATTTAAATCCTGTTGAAAAGTCTCAGATTGTTTCCTTTCTCCTTTGGTAGTGCTGCTCCAACAGTCAGCCTTCTTTTCAGAGTCTGGCTTGCATTATGTTTGTTTCTGAGGAGGATAATCACTACACAGGCTATTTCCAGCTTTGGGGGTCTGCAGTTGCTTAATGGACCCAGTGTAGTAGATCAAGTGAGATTTTGTTTGATTAAACTGCATCTGCTGGGGGTCAGCAAACAGCCAGAACCACCTGATGGCTCTGTTAATTGTTGCTTGCTCTGTTTCAGGGAAAGCTGACAGCAAGGGAACGAATTCTGCTGCTGTTGGACCCCGACAGCTTCGATGAATATGACATGTTTGTGGAACACAGATGTACTGACTTTGGGATGGACTCTAGTAAGAATAAGGTAGTTGTATTTCGTGTAACTCTTGTTTCAGTGTCCTCTGCTGTGCAGCCAGCCCACTGGTTGAAAATGGGCTCTTCTGTTCACATGTAATTTCTACTACTTGTTTTCTTTTTATGTATGATTTTCTTTTGTAAATTTGCTCTAATTACTCTCAGTTTCCATTTAACAGCTTACAGAGTTTTCTGTTGTCTAAACTTGATACCTTTTTTATAAGGTCACCTGTTTGGTTCACCTTCCTGGGATTTGTCTTAGATTTGCATTTTAAACAGTAGAGGAGGCTGCAGAGCTTTGTTGGTGCAACTTTGTCAATCAGATCAGATATGAGGAACAAATCAGGGTAGATACTTCTGCCTTCCTACAGGTAGGATTAGAGTTATTGGATGAAATAACTCAGATTCATATTTATGCCTGCCAAATTACAGTCATAAAATCCTTTAGGGTCTTTCAATCTGATCTGGATGTTTGGAAGTCCCAGCATTTGTACTGGTCTGTTAGCCGATTGCACCCTGCTTGCTGAAGCACTTTCTGGATACATGGCTGTGTATCCTAAACCAGCATGGTACAGGGAGTTCCACACACACAGGGAAAATCCATGGCTCCCCAAAGTCTCTCACCATAACATTGATGCCTGATAATGTGCTACCTGGGAAAAATGTTCTGTTGTGGTTTGGTAGAAGGGACCAGTGAGCTGCTGGGATGTCAGTGGCTGGTGCTGATATGCCTGTTCACTGTGAATCTTCCTGTAGCCATAGGCTGTTTGCTGTGGGTTGTGGTGTAGGGTGAGGAGCTGCTCTGTGTTTGTCCTGTGCTGCATGCAGCGACTATAACTTCTGTTTGTGAGTTCTTAAACCAGTTCATTGGGTTTCAGTCCTTCAGGTTGTAGGACTGCAGCCTGTGGATGAGGGAGGGCACAGCAGGGTTCCAGCAGGGTTCCAGCGGGGACGCTGGGAACAGCAAAGGTGAAGGATTTGTTTGTTGTGTCAGACAGGAGGCTGATGACACTTGGTGCTGCGAAGGATGTTGTGTTAAACCTCCTCCCCTCTAAGGGAATAGCAGAGCAATCGTCTTTTTTCCTCTAATTTTTTTACTCTGTTCTCCAGCAAACTCAAATAACTGCCATGTTGCCTCTCATTGCTTACTCCATGCTGCATCCCACACTGTTGATAACAAATTGCTGTTTGTGAAAATACAAGGAGCAGCAGAGTCCTGAGTGTGACAAAAGGGTTAATTTTTTCCCTTGAGCTTCAGAATTCACCCTTCAGTGAGCTGCAGATTGTGTTTACAGAGCACAGTTTCACAGCAGATGACCTAACTGTGGCCACTGAGCTGGAATATTAGTTCAGCATTGAATTTCTCAGAGTCCCTGGAACTTTCTGAGGGTAGGACTTGTGCTCACATCCAGGCCGCTCTGTGGGCTGCTGGCGCTTTTGGGAGTCACCTGCATGTGGCAGTAGCTGAAGTACAGGTGTATGCTGCTGTTCTGTGCGCCAGGGGCTGGGAGCAGTGCTGCGTGTGCAGCCTGAGAAGAGGCCCCAGACAGGTGTGACCTTCCTGACAACAGACCACCTGGGCATAAATGGCCCTTAGAGTGGGCCCTGCACCACACACTTCTCTTTTTCTTTCCTTTTTTTTTTTTTCTTTTTTAATACCAAAGAACAAAAACCACTTAAATGCCCAAAGTTCCCTTTTTTACTGACAGCCCAGTAAAGTTCCTTTCCTACTGTTGTCTTGAAAGACTTCTATATATTTTCTTTATTAGAAAGTGATACAATATAGATTAAGCACATTTTAAGACTCACAAGCTCCGTTTCCTTGTCTAGTTCTTTCTTCCCTTATTTGCAGGGTGAAAAATGGGACAGATCAAGTTCAAGCATTTGAGGTGACTGTAATTATATTTTTTGACCTGTCCAGGGTTGTTTTTTATCCTGTATCAACGCCCCAGAGGTTTGTACACTATGTCCATTCTTTCAAAAACATCAGCTAGTCCTGATAAAAGGTACATCCTATCTCTGAGGGCATGATTTGCCTTAACTCCAGATGTGCTAAATTTGAAGGGAAACTGCTAAGTTCACTGATCTTTAATACGTAATGAATATGTGATATTACCTCTAGTTTTCCTTTTCAGGGCTGGGGAAAATCTTTGTGGAGCCCACATTGTAAACATGGAAGATGAGACCTCCCAGGAAATCAGTCTTTGCTTTGTCTTAGTAGGAGTTTGTGGAACTTTTAGTGGACGTCATTGTTGCTTTGATTTTTCCATCCATTATGTTCAATTAATTTATCTGTTTTTAATGCAGTATCCTGGTGACAGTGTGGTGACTGGCCGTGGACGGATTAATGGGAGACTAGCTTATGTTTTTAGTCAGGTAAAGTTTTACTTGTTTTTAAATAGTGTGAACTTATCCTTTGAAATAAATTCACAATAGTTCAGTGTGACGTAGCAAGGTACCTGTGGGAGGAAGCAGGGCACCCTTAGACAAAAAAAAAGCAAAAAAGCTTGTGATAGATAGCATATAAATAGATAAAAAATACTTTTAATGTTAAAATATATTTTTTATATTAGAATAAAAGTATTTTAGAGGAAACATCTTAGGTAGAGACTTATCTTGGTCACTCACTGTGAAAGAAAGGCTTTCTTTCAGATCATTAGTAAGTGCTGCTCTGTTCTGGGCCACAAAGTAGCCTTTGTTCCATTTGCTCTCATGGCCAAAGCGACTGTTGCGGTGTTACCTTGGAGCAAGGCGTACATTCTGCCTTTTTTGTCTTGGATGTGTGCCCCTTCCAAGGAGAGATACTGTTACATGGGCTTGAACATAAGAGAGGAGCCAAACACAAACCTTCATTTTAGAACACAAGTAGGGGGCAGTTTTTGTATTAGTAGAATTTACAAGTGCCCTTCATGATACACCCCTCCCTTTTTATATTTAAAGACCTTTTTGCCCTCCAAATTGAGCTGCCTCCTGAGATGCCAAACCTTTTTGGTTCAACTGTTAGTTGTAGCTATGCTATCTCTGTCCACACAGTGTTTGAGGCTTCTTTGGGAGTAAGCCTCGGTGGGAATGCAGCAGGGAAGCTCCCCAGGAGCTGGTTCTGGGCTCTGTTTGTGCCAGTAGGTGTCAATATCCCCTTTTTCTTCTGGATCAGTCCCAGGGCCTGTTAGAGATCTTTCTGCTTAGGCCTTTTGGCTGACATAGTCCCTACAGCACCCCTGGAAGAATAATAACTCCTGGACATAACTCATGAGTCTAGAATGGTGATGTGTGTCCAGGTTTGTATTTCCTCCTTGTAAAAGAGGCTTGTGTTGAGCTGGGATGATCTGCAGGCTGCACTGAGGAAGTCAGTTGTTTTGAAGCAGCATTCCAAATAAAGAGCAGTGTAGGATTATATTATTTACTGGCAATAATTGATAACATTTCACTGAAATTATTCTTTCCCTAATCTGAAAATTTGCTTTACCTTCAGGATTTTACTGTATTTGGAGGCAGTTTATCTGGAGCTCATGCCCAGAAGATCTGCAAGGTAATATGGCACAGGAGAAAACCAAAAAAATTGTCAGCATCCTTTTTTCACTCTGTTGTGATAATGACTTTGGAGAATATATTTGGTGACTGACTTTAGTGGGCTCTGGCGTGTGCCATGCCTGAGAGAGGTGTCTCTGGAAACTTTCTGAGTGTGAGAGAGCTTTTCCAGGTAGTACACAGCTCATTACATTAAGTTATGTTTTCTACTCTACTGCAAAGGATGGGAGACTTGCCAAGTACAAATATAAATCAACTACTCATTGTCCACTGGAGAAATGAGGAATGAATTTGGAGAAACTTTTTCCTCTAAACAGTGTGCTGTGAAAGTGTGTAATATTAAAAAAAAGAGCAAATGTAACAAGTAAACAGCCTGAAGAGAAACAGTCTTACAATCTGGAGGTCACCTTGATCCTGAGAGTTTCTCTTATCAGACACTTGTGGCTATTTATTCCTGTTTGTCTGCTTGTCTCGTTGGAAGAGTTTTTGAATCCCAGGACTGGGGAGACAAGAACTGTTTCATGCATGAGTTTTGAGTGGTGTGCACTGGGAAATCTTCCTGAATTTTCTTGCCATGGAATCAGAAGCAAGATTTTTGGTGCACAAGGTTTTTATGCTGTGGAAATAACTACTCTTTGGCATAGGCTCCTCAGAAGTGAGTGGGTGTAAAACTAGAAAACATGAAGACTTTGGGCTAGATAACAACTATTTGGTTTTACCAAGTCTTGATATTGGGAAGGACTTGAATTACTCTTTCACTCTGGAGCTTTGTGGTATCTGTACTGGAGAGGGATGGAATGGCACAGGAATGATGGGATGCTTTCTGGTGAGTTTTCTTTGATCTCTTCTTCCTGAAGCAGCAAGGAAAGTTGTGATCTCAGAACTAGAAAAAATGTGGGTCCTTCCTGGTTGGTGCTGTTCTTGGTGGGCTCCAAAGCTGGAAGGCTCTGAGGGGCATCAGTTGCTTTGGGGCTCAGTCTCTGATGTGTGTTTTAGGAAGAACTTGGAAAAGCCTTGGGAAAGAAAATCCATATGTAGGTCCCTGGAAAACAGCAGAACGTGTCAGTGAATTCTAGGACTGTACAGAGGTAGTTACCACCAGCTCCTGTTTGGGCTGGAGTTTTGGGTCTCCTGAGATACCACTGACTTGAGTGGCACCAAGTGTGGTTTCTGTGTTTCTAGGCAATACAAAATTCAAGGTTGATGCTACAAGCACTCCAAAAGATAGGACTGGAATTGTAAAACACTTAGCAAGTTAAAGATTGTCTGAAATAATTTTATAACAATGATTGAAAGGGCAGGGAAAATCAACTTCAGATTTCAAAATGGGGATTAATCGATGTTTTACAAAACATTATTTAGGAGCTAAAGCAGATCTTGATGTTAAAACAGATCTTAACATAATGTGCCAGTGCTGTAATGTTATGAAAACGGCAAACATTTTACTGGAATTCAATAATCAGGAATATTTTGTGCAAGGAATGTAAGGAATTCAGTCCTCCTACTTAAGCCTCTGTTGTAGTATTGTGTATGATCTTGAGCAAGTAACCAAAATGATCAGAGCCCTAGAAAACAGGATGTGGGACTGAATTGATGGTGCTTAGCCTCGAAACATGAAGAGGAATATCAAGGCTGAAGGGAGATTTGAGGTACTTGAATGTTCACAGAGGTAAAGGCCAAGAATAGCTAATTGCTATTCTAATAGGTATAGCTTAGAGAGATTCCACAGCCACCACTGCAACAAACTTTGAAGAGCAGATGAGACATATCTGAGGGGATGTTTGAGGTGCAGTTGAGGCCTCTTATGAACAGGGAGAAATTGTCCATCTCCTGTGACCGTGTCACTCACACTGCATTATCCAAACCCAGTGCTGAGTGTAGAGATGCACAGCTGGGAAGGCAGATATTTTTTTTTAGGCGATGTAGATTTTGGGGTTTAGCTTAGCTGGGTCAGTACTGAGGAGTTTGTGTTCATCACTAGATCATGGATCAAGCTGCCATGGTTGGAGCACCCGTGATTGGGCTGAATGACTCTGGAGGAGCCCGTATCCAGGAGGGAGTGGAGTCCTTGGCAGGCTATGCAGACATATTTTTGGTGAGTAGGCTGCTGGATGGACAGGGAGCTTGGCATCCACACAGGTGGGCAAAACGTGCAAGTGGGTGTTTGTAAGTAAATGTTAAGGTTATCGTTCTGTTTCAGCTAATGAATAACAAAAAACAGTGTGTGAAACTCAGACCTTGGTTCTTTTCTTGGCTTTGGGCAAATGTACCTATGTCTTCAACAAGGGTGATGCTGAGCTCTGTAAAGCTCTGTGATCCAATGTGTAGTGAGAATAAAAAGAACAGGCAATCTGCTTAATTGGAAGAAAAACTCAAGCAACTACTTAACTTCTTGATTTACATCTAAATTTTCAATATGTTAGGATGTAATTTGTCTCAGCATTTATCAGTTTGAGACAGGTGGGCACACCATAGTTCAGTGGTTTTTTTGGTTGTGATGCACAGCTTCCCTGTGTCTCTTCTGAAATACAGATATGTCATTAATTTCACACAGCAGTTATTTTTAATAAGGTTGGTAAAAGGTGAAGGATTTCCACTGCAGAAAGAGGGACTTAAAGTAAATTAAACACTGTGCCCTGAAAGGAAACTTGAAAAGCTCAGATCAGAAGCAGTGAAGTGCCTGTTCTGTCAAGATAGGGGTTAGGGGGGAAAATAAAATAGAGTTTTGGGGTGGTGGGGAAAGAAGGCATGCAAGCCAGAGAGGTTTCTGTTCGAAGAAGTGTGTGGGTCAGTGTTAACATTACTGGTTGGGGAATGTCCGGCGTTGATTGCACTGGTGAAAGTTTTATGTTCCTAGAGGATTTTTGTGGTTAATGCAAGAATTTTTCCATTAGGCACACTGCTGCTCGTTTTTTCACAGAAATGACATTATTTTGTATGCCTGCTAAAATACTTCACATCAAAGTGCATGCACAGAATACTGTCCTTTCAATAGGAAAGCAGGTGGGATGTCAGGTCAGTCAGATGCTGACAGGTTTTGGGGTGGTGCAGTCTGGGAGGAACAGTTACAGAAGTCATTGTGACCCAGTTGAGCAACAAGCAGTGTAAGTGGTTTTTTGGACAACACACCATTCATGTTGGATGGCAGCCATTCACCTTTGTGTAAAACTCAAGCCAGTGCAGAAACCTGATTTTAAAAGCATCCCTCCCCCAGCTGGTCAGTAAGCTTACTTCTACCTCTGAGCACAGTGTACCTACACATTCAAATGTCAGGGACATCCACTCCTTCCCACTCCACGCTCAGTGCAGTTTTTGCCCCTGCAGCATCTCTTGAGGTGGCTCATGTTATCTCCTTTGCAGTCATTGCATGGTATAGGGAATCATCTGCATGGGAACAGAAAGGAGAAAAACAGAAATAACAAACTCATTTTGGTTCAATTTGCATCAAGACATTCTCTCCAGATATTTGTCTGCCAGTAGATAAAACAGTCCTGTTTGTGATGGTGAATTCTTGCAGAATCTGGGCACAGGTTTAAAGACGCACTTCTTTGCTAACACCATATTTTTTTTCCTATTTCAGAGAAATGTTTTGTGTTCTGGGGTCGTTCCCCAAATCTCTCTCATCATGGGTCCTTGTGCTGGTGGAGCCGTGTATTCTCCTGCCTTAACTGATTTCACATTCATGGTGAAGGTAAGGGTGTGTCCTGAGCTGCTGCTGGTGACGTTGATCACACGCTAAGTGACCACATGGGAATGGGTATTTTCTGATATGATCTCCTGCTTTGGATTTTTATTTTGCATGAGAAGTTGAGAAAAACTTTCCCAAATAAGTTGTGGACAATTGCATTTTCAGTGGATTTTTAATGCCATGCAGCCTTTTTAAGAAATTTGTCCCTCTGTTGTTATTTTGGGGGAAGTCTCTAGAGGCTGTGGCTGTTCCTTAGGTGGTTTTGCAGCTTGGCTCTGGCATTCACTGTTTCTGCTTTTCCCCTTCCCCCAGGACACATCCTACCTATTCATCACCGGGCCTGATGTGGTGAAGTCTGTCACCAATGAAGATGTCACCCAGGAGCAGCTCGGGGGTGCAAAGACACACACGGCAGTGTCTGGTGAGAGCTGGGGGCTTTACTGAACATGCTAATTGTGCTTAAAGTAAATGAGAGTAGTTCTGGCTAAACAGCCCATTGGCCAATGCAGATGAGTCTAAGGGACAAAGCTATGCCTAAGCACAGGATCTGACGCTCTCCTGCAGCTCCTGCTTAGTAACAGAATACAAAGGAGGGAAAGTGGGAATGTGGGAGAGTTCTGGGATTTGGAAGAGAAAGTAGCAAACCCACAAAAGATGCTAGAAGTGGGAGGACTGTCAGGGGGCAAGGCTTAGCAAAGTCAGCCTGGGGTGGGGTTTTTTTATTTGTTGTCCAGACATTTGCACGGGTTGAAAGATTCTCAACAGTCCCTTGTTTGCTCACTAATGTGATTGATTGAACTGCTTAACTATAAACCAAGTGGCAGTGTGAGCTGAAGCACTTCTTATCTTTTTTCCCCTCTGGGAAAACGTCTGTGAGCCATGAATCTTCTCAAGACTCAAATGACTGTGGGATCTCAAATTCTGTGTGAACGGAGCTGATGATGAACCAAAACCACACACACAGATGCTGCCCAGATTCGGCCCTTATAATAAGCACTTGTAGTCCAACACTTGGGTGCAGCACAGTAACCGGAACAGAGTTCCAGAAGGCGGGGGTCCAGCTAGGGCTGTGCCAGCTGATAAACCACTTCACATTATTTTAAATATGAGGTGAACAATCCAGACCTGTTCTGGAAGAAGTCTGATAACAGCACGTGTTTTCTAGATATTTTTAGCTGATCAGATTCAGTGGCTTAAGGCTCCTGATTGTTAATAGCTCAAGTTTAAAGAGTCTTGCTGTTGCTTCTGTCTGTCTTTATTGGTATATATTGGGAAAGCTTGCACAATTATTTCCATACCTGCTTTACTGTGTCTGTGCAGGAGTTGCACACAGAGCCTTTGAGAATGACATCGATGCTCTGCTGAACCTCCGAGAGTTCTTTAATTATTTACCGCTGAGCAACCGGGATCCAGCTCCGGTCTGCGAGTGCCATGATCCCAGGTAAGGCGAGCCTGGCTGAGCTTGGTGCTCTCTGAGCATTGCATTTCATGGCTTCTCTGGCTTAAGGGGCACAGAGAAATGGGTGTTCTGTGCTTGGGATCTTGGCAGATAATTCTGCATTCTGGTATGTGAATATGGGAAGTGTTCCAACGTGTGTGTTCACTGTTCAGTTTAATTCTGTTTTCTGAAAGGGCTGTTTTGCAGGCTGTATGCAGAACATGGGGAAAAGCAATCTCTGTCCAGGTGTGCTGCCCAGTCCCCTGGAACAAGCAAGAGAGGTAGCAAATGGCACAGTGAGTGGCAGTGGGGAGAACTTGCCCTGTTCTCTCAGCTGTGTCTGTTGGATGAATTCTGCTCGTTAGGGTTAGAGGTGGGCAAGCAACAAGGAGGCAGAAAGCTTTGTATGTTAGGTACTTGTCTCAGGCTCATTTGGAGTTGGCAACATAACACAGAAAGGACTTGAGCCATTTCAAGAGGGGAAAAATGGCAACTGTCTGGACTTTTATCAGGGAATTTTTCCAGGAGCTGGAGAGACAGCCAGAGAGCCAGCACGGGACACTGAGCAGAGAGCCTTGCTAGGACTGGAAGGCAGAGAATGTCAGTGGAGTAAAAGCATTTTGACCCAAGCTCTGGTTGCACTCGAAGTTCAGCCCGTTCTCTAGGAAACCCTCAAGAGGCTGTTGCACTCTCCTGCATGGGAGTGGTGCCTGAATCTGTTCCTTTCAGCTCTTCTCATTTTAACATGTGAGTCTGGAAGATTATTTTCTCTTCATCCCTGACTGTGCATTTCAGTGTCTGTGTAACAGTTTGTTCGGGGAGGTGCTTTTGGATTGATTTTACAAATCACTGCGCTGGTCCCTGAGATACATTTTTCACTTTTTAAAAAAATTAATTTGCCATTTGCTTTTAGAGAATGGCCAGACTGGTCAATTAATTACTAGCCCTAAATTTTTCTGAGGTAAGTGTTGATCTTTAGGAGTTCATTAAACTGTGCCGGTCTGGTTCTGTTGTGTTCTGGACTGCTCTGGTTTGATAATGACAAAACCAAAACAAATCTCTTGTATTATTTGCTAAGTTGGGGGATTATCTTTGAGGTTATCATGATCTTTCTAAGTATTCAACAAGTTGTACTGGGATAATTGCTCTCTACAAACTTGATTTTGGTATTTTAATTTGACTATAGAAACAACAGTCCATTTTTAAAAGCAATGTACTTTATAACAGGCAGTTTATTTGTGAGAAGCTGTCAGTTAGGTTGTAACTACTAAAGTTTAAGAGATTTGTCTCCCTTAAGAAAAAAAGAACTAATCTTTTACAAGGCATGAGATATATTATTAGAGGATCACATATCATAAATGCAATTTGTACTAAGAACTTCAATTTAGTAGTCTTTATACATGTAAAGGCAGATCTATTTGTTAAATTTGTCTGGTTTTATAGCAGCATCTCCAATAGTTCTCCCATTTATAGTCCTAATGCATAGATTGGTATTATTTCATCTGGACATACTGACATCTTAATAGATTCCTTTTGCTGGGATTGATGTGTTTGATCCTTACAGCTGCTCCAGTCCCAGTCCATTCCTCTAGAGTAATAGCTTTCTTATTGCATCATTTTCACACCACAAAAATTTGCCACAAATTATGCAAATTAAATGTAACCTACTTGTGCTTTCATTGTGAAGTCCTGGGGCTGTTGGGGTTTTTTTGGTTGGTTTGTTTTCCCTCTAGTTAGGTAAGTTCTTTTTGGTGTTGAAAAATGACAGCCTTAGCTGCTGAAGCTTGTGTTGGTGAGTGTTTGTTAACAGTCAGTGGCCTGGGTTCTAAGGGTTTACAAGTTTCTTGCAGTACCCAGTTGTCCCTGGTGAGATGTCCCCTGCCTTTGGGAGGTATGTAGTGCATTGCATTTGCTGTATGGCACAGTGGGATTTGACCTCTCTCTGTGTCTTTACAGACTTCTGGAGGAGGTTATTGCCAACTCTTGGTAACCAAGTGCAGTTTCACTTCTGCATTGAATGAAACCCAGTGTCCATCTGGTGAGGGTGTCTCTAGCTGTCACAGGCTTTAACAGTGAGCAGCAGTTCTGTCCCACTAAGTGGGATCTGTAAGAAACACAGCTCTCCACCTCTTAAGCCCAGTGAGTGCAGCAGCAAGCTCCAGATGTCCTGTGTCTGTAGACGTTGGAGGGAGATTTTCAAACGTGGTATCCTGGATAATGTCTTCATTTTGCTGATGGCTATTTTAATGCTGTTAAAATTTCCTTCAGCACTGTGAATTTATGGAGCAATAATTTCATTTTTCCACTTTTATCCTTTGGGGTAACACAGGTTGCAGGACAGAGCTTGGAGCACATCCGTATCTACTTCACGGACAAGAAAGTCTAGAATCATTTTTAGCTTGGGGTTTAGTATGTTAAAGTTTAATTTCTTCAGATTAAGTTTTCATTATATCATTTTATGGAAGTGTTTGTATGCAATATTTGTATTCTTATGGAAAAAGCACTTGAAGTTTTGCTGTCAGCTTTGTTCTATAAATAGTTATGTCTCTTCCCTTCCGTTCAAGGGGCTGTGCCTCTCTCATCCCGTGTGTCTGAGGGAGCACAGAGACAGCCATGAGACACACATCACTTTCTTCAGTTTTAAGTGGTGTGTCTAGAGCCTTGTGTTGTCTTGTTCAAAATGTACTAAATCATGGCTATGTTAAAATAGTATTTCAGTAAGAACTCCATAGAAACACCATTTATAACAAATAGAGATCAGTATTTTTATGGAATAGCAAAAATACTCCCTGAAACCTCCTCAGTGGTGACTCATAAAAATTGACACCCCTGCACTGAATCCTCAGACCCAGTGGGTGCCACTGCTGAGTGGGCCCTAATGACGGTAATGTGATCAAAGCTGGGGTAACTGATCCCGTCACTGCTGACGGTGGGTCAGCGTCTCTGTTACAGGAAAACTCCACGTGAAATTGTGTCACTGTTAGTGGAGAAACAGGAAAGAGTCTTTAAACACAGCCAGTGAAGGAAAGAAACAGAGTGTGGTTATGTTTTCCCCACTCTCTGCTTGTTTGGGGTCGGGGAAATGAACATGGAAAGGTTTCCTGCAGCTCAGTGTGTTCAAAGCCGCGGGTGACAGCGTGGGCAGGGCAGGGTAAGCGTGCACCTCCTGAGGTCCCAGTGTGTGACCGGGAGTCTCGGGCCGCCCCGGGAGAAGGGCTCTGCCTGGCCAGCTGTAGGGACCAGGCTGTGCTAAGGCCGCCCCTGACCTGCCGAGCGGTCCTGCCAACCCCCGTGTTCCCGCAGCCCGGCAGCCTCGGCCGCGGCCCCACACGCGTCTGTCCCGCGGGCCGGCAGTGCCCCCTGCAGCCCGGCCGCCTCCCGGCCGCGTCCCCACAGCCCCGCCGGGCCGTGCTGCTCAGGGCTTCCCAAGCACAGGTGCCTGTGGAAGAGGGGTCTCCTTCAGGAGGAGGCTGCTCAGGCTGCCCGAGATGGAGAGAACCAGTTCTCTTCCCCATATTTGAGGAGGTTTCCGAAGTTTCTGAGAGTGGAAATGTTTACCCGAGTTTTTTGTCTTGGTGTTCATTTGGTCTGTAAATGTTGTTGCTCACACTTACTTGCTCTCCACAGTGACCGTCTGGTTCCAGAGCTGGACACCATTGTCCCAAGTGAGTCAACTAAAGCCTATGATATGCTGGATATCATACACTCTGTAAGTCTGACAGTGTTCAGATTAAAGATGCGTATATTACATTCTGGGTCTAAATAATTGACAGAAACCAGTAGGATGGCACTGAAGATGTAGATACTGTTACTTATTTATTTCAGTCTTAACAAGTGACTATTTCTACCTCTGTAATAGCTGTGAATGGGCAACAAAAACTGCAGGGGAAAAAAAAGATTTTAGCAGAATCTCAAGATTTGTTTTCGGGATACATCTTATGCTGTATACACAACTATACAGATGAAAGATGCTGCAATTCAGTTCTTTCTGGGGTCAGAACCCCCCTTGAGTTCTGTTGCTTGGTCCCTCCCTGCACCTTGGTGCTTCTGTCTTGGATTCTGGCACTTTTATATAAAAGTAATAAAGTACTCAGAATGCAGAGATTTACCCTTCCCTGTTTATGCTAAGAGACAGTTATGTATATGTGCAGTACAAGAAAAAAAATGTCTATTTATTTAAAATTACAAAGTTTGCAACTGGCTGCATTTAGACTCATTTTAGTGGCGAAAGCAAGCTCAGGGTATTTTTAATATTTTTAGTGCTGTGAATTTCAGCACTATGTGTAATGGAAGTTAAAAGGTGGCGTGTAACAAAAATCATTAGGTGAATTAGGAGAAAACCCCCAAGCCCTCCCACAGATTTTGGGAAGTATTAAGGAAAGAAATAAAACCACTTTCATACTGCTTATGTTTTTCACAACTTTTTTGAGACTGAGGCTAATGAAATGACTGGCACACTGCAGTGTGTATGGGCACAGCTGCCTTAAACAGATGGAACTGGGGAATCCTGCTGGAAGCCCAGGCAGCCATGTGTAGGTGTCGCTGCTGCTCCATGGATAATTCTGATCTCCTGGAACGTGTGAGTTCTGATCGTTCCTCATGCACCAGGGCTGTTCCTTGGCAGGGCACACACTGAGCTCTAGCCCGAGGGAAGTGCAGCCACACGGGTGTGTGGCTCCCGGTGGATGCTGGCTGGCACTGTATTCTCTGCGTTCCCTGGGGCACACCCAGCACTGACCCTGGGGCAGCAGAGCTGTGCTGGCTGCTCCAAGAAAGGGCTCTGAGCCTGCCAAGAGAGAGCGATAACACCAAACATGTCACGGGGAGCTTCTGAGCTCCAGGAAGTACTGCTTTATCACTGGAAATTGGTCTGTAAGTCTGCTGCTAATTAAGATGTGAGAAAGAAGTTCTTAACATGTGATTTGCATTTTGTTCTAAGCCAGGAAAAAAGGCTCCCTTCAGTCATAAAGGTGTTCCGTGATGGAACACTTAACTGAGAGTTTTGGTAATAATGTAGGACTAGTTAATTCTTGCAATGAAGGCTGCAAAGACTAAAAGGTTTCCCTCCCTCTCTTTCCTTCAAATTTCTGCAAGTTCTGAACTGTTTTATAAGTTGCAATACTAAGGTAACTGAGTTTGTGTTTGCCTGTGTATGTACGCACCTCTGTCTGGCCTCATGGGCTCTGCCTGCCTCTCCCCTTTGCAGATTGTGGATGAGAGGGAATTCTTCGAGATCATGCCGACCTATGCCAGGAACATCGTGGTTGGATTTGCCAGGATGAACGGACGGACCGTTGGGATCGTAGGCAACCAGCCCAAAGTAGCCTCAGGTTAGAGTCCAGTGTGAGACTCTTAACAGTGCCTTGCCTCTGTCTCTTTCTCTGCATGCTGTGTAAGGTCAGAGCTGTTTGGTTTGTGTGCTCCTCCACTCAATTCTGTGTTTTTCCACCGCTTGCTTTGTCTTGAACCTCACTGTAATGCAGCTGTGAACTGTGAAACGAACTGCAAACCATTTCTTTAGTGGCTCAACAAGGTGATCTTGCTCCCAGGTAATTAAATCAGTGCTGCATCCAGCCCAAGAGGAGCAGCAGCAGCACATGGGAAAGGGTGGGGTGGGGTAGAAGAGCACCACTCATTTGGCAGCAGCCTGCAATTAACTGGGTTAATCATAGCATGGAAACCACACACGTCCTTTCTATGGCAGTAAAATCCCTAAAACTCATCTGTAGGGTGAGGGGACTTTGTTATCTCACTGTAGCTGAACAGTGCAAAGCCTTCAGATGCACAAGCGTGCAGCTCTTGACCTCACATGGTTTGGATCTGAAGGTACAGCTCTAGCTAAGATCACCCTTCTTAGCTGTCCAGGGATTTTGCTTTCTCTCCTTAACTCAGTAATTTCTGAAGTGACCTTCCCCAGTCTGAACATTCTGGTTCCCCCAGAACCAGGGAACGTTCTCCCTTGTTTTTAATTCTTATATCTTTTTGTTTGGGAAAATCAGATGACCCAGTGTGGTGTTTCATTTCATCTCTACAAGATATGACTATCAAGATACTAGATGGAAAGTTTTAATATAAATTTAATCTTCATTTAGTATCTTAAATTTTAACAGCTCTTTTTAATGTTTCATATAGAGGCTTTGATACAAAACGGGTTTGTTTTAATGTAGTTGTACATAATATAATTCTAAATGGCACTGAAACAGAACAGAAACACTTTGCAGTGTGTCTGCCAGAAATGCTGATCTTTCTCAAAATATTATTGGACTGTTTAATGTTTGGGTTTTTTTAATGGAGAACTCTATAACCTTTCCATATGACTGATCTCAAAAATACTAACAAAGAGAAAGTTACAGAAAAGATATTTTAAATTACAAGTATGTAATTAAGCTGTTACGTTTTGGGATACAAAGTCTTTGCACACAGGGGTCAGAAAAATGAAATAAGCCTTTGAGTGAGCTTGTTCTATGATCTTAATTCTAAACCAGGAAAGCTTCATGGCAGATAATCTCCACATTATCTACAGATAAGCTTTTCTTTTGTTTTAAGAATACAGTACAGCTAAAATAGTGTGATTTTAAGTTGCCTTGAACTACTGCAGATCCCTGGAGTTGCTAACACCTTTTTCTGTGTTCTTAACCTCAGGGTGCTTAGACATAAATTCTTCTGTGAAAGGAGCCCGCTTTGTTCGGTTCTGTGATGCCTTCAACATCCCCCTGATCACGTTTGTGGATGTCCCTGGGTTTCTGCCAGGTATGCCTTATCCTTAGAGTTCAGCGTGGTGCATGGTGGTGTTGGTGTTAAAAACCCATTTTCAGAACTCTTGAGAAGACTTCTGCTGCAGTAGACTTAAATAAACCAAGTTTTAAAATCCCACTTTTTGGGACAGAAACTCTGTATTCTAACTACAGTTGTCATCACAGAAGGATAGTGAAACATGCAAAAAACTGTAGGAAAATGAAATAGTGCCTAACTAACCAGTGTGTTCAGGAGTCACAAAGCTTTGCTGGAGTTACCTGAGGAGAGAGACAGGTCACGCAGTCAGGTAACACTGCAGTCTCCAGCAGCCTGGTAGAGACACTGGGATGGCCAGTTTGCCAGGGCCAGGCTTGGGGATACCGTGCTGTGGAAATTCCTACTGCCAAAAGCTGTGACTGTGATCTGTGCAAGGAAAACACCTGCATTCCCTGGAGATGCTGCCCTTGTTGTAAGTGGTATGAAGTTACACTGATTGCTGTATTATACCAAGGCTCCATGTCCCGGTAGATGTTGAGCTGTGTTTTTAGATGCTGTTTGATCTCCACAGCTCTTGCTGGGCAGGGTGGCAGCAGCAGGCCCTGCACACGCTGTGCTGGGCCAGGGGAGGCAGCCCAGTGCTGTCCCCCAGCCCTTGGGACAGGATGAAGGGAGAGCTGGCACCACTGACTCTGGGCAGGGAGCAGTGGCAGCCAGGGGCACCCGAGGATGTTCCACCCACATCTGCTGCAGACCCTCCCCTGATCCTGGCACGTGTTGTGCTCTTCAGGCTCTGCTGCAGCAGGAAAACCTGCCTCCTTCACCTGCTGCACCTACTGCCCGGAGGGGGTGTTACTGCCCCATCACTCAGACCTAGGGCTAAACCAAGGTTCTTCTGCTCTGGGTAGACACAAAGGAGAAAATTCCCAACCAAATATTCTCAAGAGGTAAAAAACACTAAAGCTTACTGGCAAACTGTAGAAAATTAAGGAACATTGGCAAAAGAGTAAACACAACATAATATCACTTATTGCAACATAGACTTAGACCATTGACCACAGAAAACCTTTAAACCCATTCAATGTCACATTCTGTAAGAAGAGAATTAGAAGAAGGAAGGGAGAAAAACAGAAAGACAGGAAAGATAGAGGAAAACAGCTACCAGCTCCTAGGTTCCAGTGATGTAAAACTCCAAGACAAAGGACAAGGTTAAAGGACAACGTGCTCACTTCATGGTCAGGCTCCTTAAAGCTTTGGCCCATCCTGGGCCTTTCTCCCAGGTGGGACTTGTGGTCTCTCGGCCGCTCAGGCTACACTGGGGGGCTGCCTTCAGTGTGCCATGGCTGACAGACACTGTGGGGCTGAGGGGGACAGGGGACACGGCACCACCTCACCAGAGCAAGGTCTGACCCACCCCCTACCACACATTCGAAGTCCCCAAGATCCCCCAGAATGGATTACCTTTTCCAGCCTCTGTCGGGGGGACAGGATGAAGCTCTGGGGGGAAAAGTGTGTTTTCACTGGCATTGATTTGGTTATACATGGCCCCCTCTGTGTCTCTTCAATGCTCCAAGACACTTCTCAGTGGAAAATGCCTGTGTTTAGAGGTATATCAGTGAGGAAAAGGCTGTGATGAGCCTGCTTTCAGCACAGGCTCTCTGAGCAGGTAATATTAAAATGACCCATAACAAAACACGTTGAGAGAGGACTGTAAATGTTATACAATCAAATCTAATGTTAATACTGTTGTATAAACCATGGTTTACCTTGAGGCCTCTGCAGCTCTCAAAGCATCAGAATGTGACTATTCAGCATTCCAGTTCCTGCTTTAACACGATGGAGTTGGCACGTTTTAACCAGGCATTCCTCTCCTTTCTCCCCAGTGTAGGCTCAGCCTCCTCCTCTGATACAGGCCAGGCAGTGGCTCGGTGTAAGCAGACACTCCAGTAATCCAGATTTGAGCAGTTGCTCAGAATCCAAGAACAATTTCCATATAGCTAATTCAAAGTAGTGACTTGATATTGCACAATAGAATGTTGGTTTGAAAGCAGATAAACGGAAGAAAAATAAAAAAGACAAACCTGAAGAGATGAGATCTGAGGCTTGATTATGATCCAAAAACTGTTGTGTTTTAAGGAATTTGGTAAGATTAGCCCATTAGCATTAGAAATCTCAGATTAAGTAACAAATTCTGAGGGTGGCATCCCATGTCCCTCTCCACTACAGAAGGAGAAAACACCTGTCACACTGGCTCACAGCGGTGTACAAAACCTCTCCCAGTGCCAGTGACCCAAACACTTGAGTAGCCCCCAGTTTTCACAGGTGTGCACAGAGATGACATTTAAGGTGTTCGTAACCTGTAACTGGATAAAAATACATATTTAGAACAAGGTTGGGACTGAATCTGTGGCCAGAAAAGAGTTTATGTTAATTGGTAATGGGTGGCAGTGTAAATACTTCAAATACCTGAATGATCTTACACTGGAAGCATTTTAAGTGACTGGCTACTCCGTTCTAGGTGTGGATTAGAAACAGGCTGTGTCTAGAAATGGGGTCTGGGAGTGCTCCCCAGCTCCTGGATCTGGGTGGATGTCCCAGCTGGGCTTAGGCTGCGCCTTGGGGATGACCTGTTCTGATTCTTGCTGCAGGAAGGGTATGTGGGCTTGGCAGGTCCCACTGGCTGCAGGGAGAGGCAAGAACCAGAAGTGAAATTGCAGCTGAAAGCAGACATTTGTAAGTGTAGGCAGAAATTTTCAGACACTCAACTTACACCTGAGGGGAAACACTAACATTAAGCCAGCAAACACACTACCAAATAAGTTCTTCCATCTCAGAAAATAATTTTTACTTACATAAAAAAAAAAAAAATCCATAGAAAACCTTCTTAGAGTACTTGTAATCATCTCATGTGCTAAAAGCTAAAGTCAGGAGGTGAATAAACTGCTAGAAAGTTATTGTAGTTTCCAGTGGTCTGAAATTCACAGTCCTAAAAATAAGTTACAGGAGATTGCTGATTCCAAGTCCAATTAGGTGAGCCTGTCTTTGGGACAGAAGGGTATTCAGCATCCTGTCACATGGATGACTTGCATTCCTGTTTGCTGCCTATGACCATTCTCCAGAAGCACCTGCTGTGGAATTCTTGCTCTGTCTTTTAAGGTCCATCATCCTGGGCTGCCTTGAAGGACAACTAGGGTAGGTCCTCAGTATGGTAGAGTAGCCAAGCTGCTTTCTGTGTAGTCTAGAAAAGAGGGGGCTTGGAAGAGGAGGTTTCTGGAGAAGTGACTCTAGGCTGTTTCCTACTGCTGGTCACATCTGGAGTCTTGAAAATGCTCTACCTGTATTTTGTTCCTAGGAAGGTCCTATCTACTGAGCTTTGCTTCTGTGACCTTCCATACACACAGCTGCTGCTCTGATTTTTGAGTTGCTCAGTATTTTGCACAGAACACTGCCTGGCATGACCTTCTCCAGGGTGTTAACGTGGTGGTGGTCAGGTTTGCTGCTGGTGACGGATGATGGGGTTGTGATAATTCCCTGGAATGAGGCAATTCCTTGTCCTTTGCAGGCACGGCTCAGGAGTATGGTGGGATTATACGTCACGGCGCCAAGCTGCTGTTTGCCTTTGCAGAGGCAACTGTGCCTAAGATCACTGTCATCACCAGAAAGGTAAGCTGGCAAATTCCATGGAGGTCTTCCTGAGTTCCTCTTTCCACTAGTGGCAATTTTAGTTAAACCAAGCTTTGTCTGTCTGTCTCACTGGTGCTTTCTATCATTGTCACATCTCTGTTTGTCCCATCTGGTAATACCTCTTTGTATAACATTACGAGGCCACTTCTATTCCCAGACCACTGCCTCAGTTCCTTCCTTCCTCTTGTCTCTGCACCCCTTTGGAACTTCCAGTTTCTGCTCCCTGCTTTCTCCCTGGAATGCCTTCACTCAAGTACTTGGCCCATGTCACCCAGTCTGTCTCACTGAAGACATGCTATCTGTTTGCAGCAATTCTGCTTTCTCCCTTGCATCCTGAGCCTTCCTCTGCAAACCCAGCACTGGCTGCATCTGTCTTCTGCTGTGTCTGCAGGTTGAACTCAAGTGGCTTCTTTTCCTCCCCAGACTTCTGCTATGCTCTACCTCATCTTCCTTTCTCCATAAGGTACCTGACACCCTACTGCCATAAGCTTTGGGGCTGGCTCCTTACAGCCTTAGCCTTCTCCTTGCTGCTCTGCCTCTCCTGCTCGTTTTTCTGATAGGCTTTTGGCTTATCATGGCAAAAATGAGAAAGAACTTCCTGTTCCTTAGCCTTCTCTGATTGTTCCAAGTATTTCCACGCAGTACTTGTCAACCCTGCAGCCTCGCTGCAGTGTTCAGTACTGCCCTGACAGGGACTGCACTGCAGTTTGCTCTGCAGTCCTGCAGTATCTGTTCATCACTGCTGTCTGGAGCATTTCCAGTTCCAGAGTGGAGCACTGCAGAGCCTGAGTGCTGCATTCCATGGCCAGGAAATTCCAGAAGCACACTGCCTGGTTGGTTTGTGTGCATGTGCAGGGTGCAGGTCGAGGCCTGCTGGTCTGGATACACACTGACCCTCCCTGCCTGCCTTGCAGAATGGGCTGGGTTACCAGCAGCCTCCTTCCTTGCTCTTTTGGGGCTCTAGTTGAAGTGGTGTCTATTCCTAGGAGATTGCTGCAGCAAAGTGGAGATGCTCATGCTCTCCCTCAGGTAAAATCCAGCCCCAGCTGCTTGTCTCTGGACTAGAAAAAGCTGCAGGAGCAATGCAGGCTGTTGCTGCTGTGAGGCCACTCCTGAAGTGGATGCCCTGGTTTGTGTTCCAGGCCTACGGGGGTGCCTACGACGTGATGAGCTCCAAGCACTTACGAGGAGACGTGAATTACGCCTGGCCCACAGCCGAGGTAGCCGTGATGGGAGCCAAGGTGAGTCCAGGCCCCTCTCACCGTGGTGCAGCAGTGCCTTGCCAGCAGCACCAGTGGCCTGCCAGCACCATGGGGTGTCCTGGTGCCGCAGGCAGGGGGGATGCTCCCAGGCCCTCACCTGGAGGGCACTTCTGTGAGGTGGGCAAGGGCTAGCAGGGCAGAGGGCTGAGGGACTGTCATTGACTCGAGCCCTTCTGTTCCCAGGGTGCCGTCCAGATCATCTTCAGAGGAAAGGAGGCGGATGCAGAGGAGGAGTATGTGGATAAGTTTGCAAACCCCTTTCCTGCTGCCATGAGAGGTATGGTTGTCTCCCACACTGTCCCATTTGGTTTGCCATTGCATGGAGATAAAGTTGTGTTATTGAGTAAACCTTTTGCTAACAAGTAAGTTATTTAGGTAAGATACTTGTGTCTGAGTTAGAAAGGTGATGCTTAACCACAGCCTGTGCATGTGGACAACATCTGGACACAAGACACATCTTCAGCTGCAAAGAGCCTGGTGAAAAGTGGGGACTGCTCTGAAAAGTGCATGTTCAGTTGTGTAGATAGTAGAAAGTGTCTCAAAATTCAGCCTTTTCCTTTATAGCACAGGTGCTTTGACAGTCTGTTATACAGCCCTAGATGCAAAGCAGTGGCCTGAAGAAACAGTAGGGCCTAGTCCAGTTATGTTCTCCAGAACTCTCAGGAGCAAGTTTTTCCACTGTTTTTACTTTCAGTTTTGCAGCAGTAACTGTGCTCTAAAAGGCAAGCTATATTCAAATTTAAAAATTGACTCAGGAATGTTTCCTTCTCAGGCTATTTTAAACTGAGCTAATTTGTAACTTGTGAACTTATTTATTCCAACCATTGTTTTGATTTTGCTAATTTATGGTACAGCCTAGATACAAAAGGCTGGGAGGCAAACACTTCATCACTTCATGGTTGGTCAGTTTGGTTGTTTTTTTTTGTTTTGTTTTAATCTTTTGCAGGGTTTGTTGATGACATCATCCAGCCTTTGACCACCCGCACACGCATCTGCCATGACCTTGACGTGCTGGCCAGTAAATCCCAGTCCAGTCCTTGGAAGAAACATGCCAACATCCCACTGTGAGGGTGAGCAGGGGCTGCCCATGCTGGGAGACATCCTGAACTTGAGTTCTGGTTAACTCTCTGGTTAATGGAGGTCTGCTTGGGAGTAAAAATAGTTGTTTTCATTTTGATTTTGCCAATAATCATCAATAAATCATAGTATGTATTTAATGTGGGGGTCTGACCAGCTCACCTCTCTAAACCCTTTTTTTGGTGGTTAATACTCAACACACCCTGCCCTGCCTGCTGCAGGTGAGCTGTTACTAATTGCTAAAGGTCAAACATTCCTTTGGCTCCCTCATTCCACAGGCCCTGAAGGTAGCTCAGACAGGGCTGAGCCACCTCCCACTGCTGGGAAGTTGTACCCCTGTGGAGTTCAAGGGTATTCCATTGGCCACAGACCTTGGGGTCTGACTCCACTTCCTGCACCACTGACTCAGAGAGGAAAATCCTGAGCTTGGGTTCTAGTGCCCCAGAGACCAGGCCCTGCTGATCCCGGACTCAGTTGTTCCGTTACTCTGTTAGTCTGGCCTGTGGCAGCTTTTCCCTGCTGGCTGCAGCAGCTGGGTCTCAGAGCCCCAGGGCACAGGTGGGTGGCACAGGGGAGGCACAGCCAGCCCCCTCTTAAGGACAGCAGACAAAAAAGGGCAGTTTTGGTGGGACATGCAAATCCTCCTCCCTCAGCAGAGGCTGGAACAGAGACCTCCAAAGGCCCCTTCCAGCCTCCTTTCTCTGGGATTATTTGCCAGTCTCGCCAGGAACCACTGCAGGAGGTGTTACTCTGATCAGCCCTGGGCCTGTGCTCACCTGGCTCAGCAGAAGCTGCAACTTCCCTCCAGCCCCAAGGCAGTGAGGAACAGCCACCGTCACATTTAGTGCTGCTGTACCAGCTGCCAGGCACGGGAGGGTCTGTAGTGACCTGGCTGCTCTGAGTAACTCACATTTATTGTGAGACAGAGCCTCCCTACCTGCACTGCAGCTGCTGCTGCTCACTTCTCAGCACGAGCCTGAAGGAGGAGAGAGGAAGGACAGCCAAGTCCCAGGTAGCTTCTCTTCCCAGGGAAGTGCAGTGAGTAGAGCTGGGGAGCTTGGAGCCTGTACATGGAGGGGAAAAAGCAACAGCTAAACATCATCTACAAGCACAATATAAAAGGAGCATTTCAAGTAGGAGTCCTAGCTCCCCAGGTTTTTGGATGCACAGGAGGCAGCACCCTCAGGGTGCAGACACACTGGCTGTCCTGGTTGCAGCACATTCAGGGGAGCTGCATGACCCTATCTGTCTGTGCCTCAGCAGGAACGGGCTCTCGGGGCTGTCCCAGGGAACAGAGCCGGCAGCAGCAACAGGGGAAGGTAAATCGAAATGTTTCTGTGTTGGGTGTCATGGCCATGGTGGGAGTTCTTAGTTAACTGTGAGCAAACTGTAAGGGTTTGTAATGCCCAAGATTTTCTGAAAGTAAAGCTGGTTTAAAGGCAGCAGCAGCTGTGGTAAGTGAAGGGATACATACACAGCTTCCTCACCTTCTTCAGCCTGCCCAGAGTCAGGAGGAGACACTCCTTGAGAAACCCACTTGTCACAAAGAGGAAAGTACAGCTTTGTTAGTTGTTTCCTAACCTCAGTATTGCTACAGCCTCCATCCTCTCTCCCAGCCCTTGCCAGCACAAGAATTGGGCTTTTAGATCCTCTCCATTTCCAAACAGGCAGTTGCTCTACTAGGACATGTTGGAAAGAGTCTCGAAAGCTGCTCTGACCAGGCTCCTGAGGATTTCCTTGAATTCCAGTCACCTAAAAAAACAAGAGGTACAAAATAAAATCCCTTCAACAATGCGCAGCCCTTGAACTTAGCAGCAAGGCAAGTTACTTACTGTGTTCCTCAGTGCAGCAGGAGTTGCCATAACTTACAAGCACTTGGAGACTGAGCTTTCAGGCTCTGTCTCGGGAATAGGTGAGACTTTGAATTGTCCCTGTGCCTCAGCTGCTGCATCTTGTTCCTTTTCCTGACTCCACTGATTTTTCCTTAGGAAGTGGGCCAGGTGATAAACCAGTCAGTTTTCTTTAGCACTACAGAGATGAAATCATTCATGGGTTGGACAAAAATAGCACCTTGCTCCCTCAGACACCGGAGTAAGATGGACATTTTGTTTCAGGAACTTCATTTGCAACTTCATTTAGCCCAGCTGGTTGTTAGAGCTTTCAAGCCTTTCCCATGGCAGTTTCTTCCAACAGGCTCCAGGTCACTTCAGACATATAGGGCGGAAGAGAGAAATTCTTCTCAAACCTTGTGGCAGTTCAAGAAATTGTAAGTTTTAGCAGTGCAGCTCTTGCACCTGGTGTGGGGCCTTCCCAGATTTACAGCACTGTCACATTAACCACCCCTCTACCCCCCACAACCAAACCACACCATGGTGGAGGGGAGAAAGAAGCCCAGAGAGGGTTTCCATCACTCTTGAGGCTGAGTGGGTAAGGGAGTGGGGTATAAGTTTGGTTGTGAAGCCTGGACTACATGAAAGCTACCTGTCAGTCTTGCCTTTAATAATTCCTTGAATTCCTACTAATAAATGGAATGACAAGATGTAATGGTCCAAACAAGCACTTAAAAGAAAACTATAGTGAAGAGGGTGCTCATCATACTCATGATTTTGAATAGTTTATTAAATGAAAGGTGAAGCATCAGTTTTAAATTGTACAAAAGGAAAAAAAAAAACCTCATATTGTAAATGTACAATTTACAGAATTACTAGCAAAACCAATCAAGGAGACACTCATAATACAAAAACCTATTGACTGCAAACTGAACTGGAGACCCATTGCAGGTACCATGATAATAAATGTTTGTTATACAGTATTCTACAATGTTAAATTAGGAATCAGTTTTCCACACAGAGGACTGTGAAGCACAAGGTTTGTCTGAGACTCTGACTCAAACTGGGCAGCATCTGTTGTGCCACCATGCTCACAGAGTGATCCTGGGACAGGTCCTGCAGCCATTCCTGCCCCCAGGCCATGGGGCTGCACAGAGGGAGGTAACGGGGTTAATAAAAGTTCCAGCTACTTCTTGGGATCAATACATCCCCAACCCACACCGAGGAATGGCTGAATTACCTGGTCAAACATTTTTGGCAACCGTGTCTGAGAACTGCACGTGTTGTGAGAGCCAAGCTCAGCTGGGTGAGGTGCTGGGCTGGGTGAATTTGGGCATTGACGAATTGGGTTGGTGTCCAGGTAAGCTTGAAACAGAAAAAAGCTCCATGATTATTCTGCAGTTGCTAAAACTAAAGCACCTCTGAAACTGCTGTGCTCCGAGTGGGTCAGTCTGCTTTGTATCTCAACTGCTACTGAGTGCAAAAAGATGAAGGTTTTGGGGCCAGTTGTTGGAGACCTGGAGCTGTGGAGGGCTAGCACTGCTGGTGCCAGGCCAGGCTGGGTAAGGAGCAGCTACTATGTTGAGTCATAAAATTGAAGCTTAATGAAATTCCAAATTATTGAAGACATTGAAAAATATCTTAGTACAATGAATTAGCTGAGAATGTTTTGGGGTTTTTTGGAATTATTTTTTTTAATGTTTTTAGCTTTTTTGAAAAATCATATTTTTTTTCCAAAGAATTACTCTCAATATGCACAGGTAACACTGAAAATGTAGCTGTATTCCATTGTAAGCTTAAGAACTTCACCATCTAAGCACAAATTTCTATGCAGCACATACAGTACTTCTAACTGGCAAAATTAATTTACAAAAATAGCGGAAAAGGGTATTTACGGCATGGAAAGTAGACTCTGTTTTATGGTACAGTTAAAATTACTTTTAGTATGCTAAAGTGATCCTTTCCCCCACCCTTGAACTATTTTTTTTTAAATAGGAAAGTTGCTGTTTATGTACCTTGTGTTGGCAGGCTTGAAGTAGGTAGTAAAAACAGCAAAGTGATTACTTGAGAACCGTTTGTGTGTTTTACTGAGAATACTTTATTTGCTGGTATAAGTTGCTAAAAATGCACAGAGCAAGTACCAATAGAAAATTTACTGTTTTTGTGTCCCCATGTGCTATATAAAATGAATGTTACACAGCATCTGTTGGAAAAGTGGCTTCATGGACATCTCTTACTTTATGTCCCATTATAAATAAAAATAAATCTTCTCAAGAGTATAAAATCTGGGTTTATCATATCAGAATCTGAAATTTTTTGGCAGAGATGCACGTCATTAGAATTCTAACCTCTTCTCTGAGAGTGTTCTTCTCCATGCCTATGAGAGGACATAAGCGTACCATAATGTTAATCAAATCCAGTGTGTTCCAAAACACTTTTCCGTAGCCAGAATGACCTGCTTACAGCAGCCTTGCTAGTCAGTGGCTGATAGGCATAGGTTTAATAAAAATGGCTAGCTTTGAAAACATAAAAAGGCAAATGTTAAAACTGTTTTAAATTGTACAGCAGAAAAATAAAGTTAAAAAGTTCTGTTTTCACTCAAATGTTGTTTTCAGAAAACATATGTAGAACAGTGTTTATTTTGACAGCTGTCTTAACAATTTAAAACTTCCTCCTCATCCAGAAAAAAAAATCCGTATTAGGACAGTCAAGAACAGGGATACAAATGATTTTTTAGGTCAGCCCTTCTGAGGTGACTGGATTGGCCAACATTCCCGTGTGTCATTAAGAAGCTCCTCTTCTCTCCGTCACTACACCAAGGGGTTGACCTCAATCATTTGGTTAAAAATCAAACTGTATCACATCAAAAATGTGGTTTTCATACAAGCTATCACAGTATATAGGCCTCTAGCTCTAAACAATAGAGTTCCAAGTTTGTAAAAGGTCTTCGCCAGACTTCAGAACATGGGCATGCCAAATCCCTGGAAAAGGGGGGAAAAGACAGCGGTTACGTGGGGTGGGACAAGAGCGGAGCTCAAAGCAAGCAGAACAAGCCAGGCCTTACTGAATCGTCCTCGATGATCGCTGCCGAGTCAAAGAAGTCTGGCCGCAGCTCTGCGCGCTCGCGCCGGTTCCGTGACGGCGGCTGCAACACACGGGAGTTGGAACAGCACGGGGCACAGGGAGCCCTGCTGGCCACAGGGCCACTTGTGCCTGCCCCTCACCTGCCCTCCCAGTGCCACGAAACCTCTGGGGCAAAGGTGGGCCCTGACACAGGACAGCACTCCCTCAATTCTTTGTTATTGAAAGAATGGGGTAAAAGCTGATGGATTCTAATTCTAAGTCTGTGCTCATAGTTAAGGACTTGCCCAAGGTTCTTGCTGACTTAAGGATGTTTCTGTATTGGCACTGTAGGCCAGACTGCACAGAAACTCCCTCTTAACTGTCTTTATGCTTTAAGTTCATAGTGAAACTTGAGTGCTGACATGGTCAAAAATGGGTTTACCAACAAACAGGGTACTGAAGATACTGAAATATTTCTGAGGCTTAAACCCTTGGTGGTGTCCTTTCCCAGGAGCACAAGAGTAAATGTGAGCCTCACTGGCTTGATCAATTCCTTCCTTTCCTTGCCTTGGACGTTACTTACTTGGTAATCACACAAGTGCTGGCAATAACCTCAGTATGCAGCAGCTGCAAGTGAATCATCAATTAAATTGTCTTTCCAAGACATTGTAGGCCAGTCCTAATATAACCTAGGGCTTGTTTTGTGGACGTGAAAGGAGAAACAGAAAGGCATAAAAATGGTGAGGTGTATAAAGCAAACTGCTCCTTTATCCCATTTTACAAGGGAGCAGTCATTCCAGAGGGAAGGCCAGGTAAGGTTGTAAGTGCTGCAAGGAACTTCTCCCAGCAGTCAGCGCAGTACCAGAAGGGACTGAGGCTGCCATTGATGAGGGGACCTGTTTGGGAGCAATTCCTGTTTTAAGAACTCCCACCCACCCACCAGTGCCTGTGCTCCCTCCTGCTGTGCCAGCAGGACTCTGGCTGTGACCTACTGAGACCTCGAGTAAGGATCCCCTGCCCAGCCCACCTCCTCAAAATCAAACCAACCAGGAAAGGGAAAGAGAGAGACCCCTTGGCTGTGCCAGTCTGTCTGGGAAAGGGATACACAGCAACCCCTTGGCTCAACCAGTCTGACACATCATGGCTGCATAAAGAGCCCTGTCAGCACAGCCCGTAACTCATAACCTGATCCTTTGCAGGCTGACAAGTCCCAGGTGTGTGATGGTGCTGCCAGCACCTGCTGCTGCCTAAGAACACAATCCTGGGGAGAAGGAGCACTAAGCAACGCTCCTAGTGTGGCTGTGGAACAAATGCACTGGGCTCAAGCCTGCAGCTGGAGGCTCTGGGGAGTGCTCATGTCATTTCCATTCTTTAACATTCAGACAACCAGAAGTCAGGCTCAAAATTTTGGAAATTTTTGTTTACACTTCTAAAATTCCTTTTAAACTAGCTTTCAACTGTTTTAAACTTGCCATTGATACAATTTACTGACCAGATCAATGACCATTGTGTCCTCAAATTCTTCATTCATGTCCTCTAGCTGGCCTCGTGAGGACATCATTACATCTTCAAAGATGGGCTCAGCGTCATCTTCCATTAGACCTCGTCTGATTAAATAAAGAGAGAGTCATTTCCAGGCAGAAGAACTTCCCAGCCCTGATCTTTGTCATTAGAAGGAATGCTCAAATCCTATCATTTAATGCCTTCACCCAAACCCTGATGCTGAGGGGAAAGCCAGCAGGCTCCCTGGAATACCAGCAGGAGGAAAATCATATGTAAACCACCCCCAAGCCCTGGCCCAGGCTAAAGCAGCAAGTCCCACTGACAGCACTATGACCAGTAATTAAAGGTGTTCCCAACAAGAACAGGGCAGTAACTCCTCTTGTGTTTGCCTGCCCTTTTACCAAGGAGGAGTGACACTGCTTGCCAGGATCACTGGTAAAGCCCTGGGGCTCCAGCAGTGCCTTCAAGCCCAGTTCCAAAGGCTGTAAGGATTCCAGCCCCTGTGCTGAAGGACTCGATGGGATCAGCACAGAGCATGTGGTGCCCCAGCGTTCACCTACGTGTGTTCCCTCCATTAAAGCTGAGGGGGACACCTCGACAAAAAAGGATAGAGAGCGCAGACACAGGAACAGGCTCATGGGCAGAGCTCACAGGGAATTACACAGCACACAAATCATGGAACCCCTCTGACATGGAAACAGCTGAAGGCTGGGACAGAGGAACAGGGAACTGCACCCTGTCACTGGGCCTGGTGTCTGGCCACAGGCAGAGAATGGCAGTGCTGGGCTGGATCCATCCCAGCGCTACAAACTGTCCCTCTGCCTTCACCACAAGGGTGAAATGGCACAGAAATGAGGGGCAACCAGCAGGAAAGGTAACATTTCACTGTGGTGCCCTGCACACGGTTCTGCTGAGGGCAGCAGGCTGTGAGCACTTACACTGCATGCCTTACGCCACTTCTGCCTTTCATGTAGTTCATTCCTGTCCTGTCCTTTCGATTGAGATCCTCCAGCTTCTGCTGGCCCAGCCACGAGATCTGCATCTGGGGACTGACACACAGGGAGCAAGTTAGGACTGACAGCAGTAACAGTACTGAGCTGCCTATTTTGGGGCAGTTTCTATCTCCAAGTTCTGTGTCTGGCCATGCTTCAGATTAGGATAATTAAAACCCATCCATCATTGTACACATCTTCTGGATTCCCTTCCACAATCTGTCTCCTCTCACTGTACGTGCACAAAAAAAATCAATTAACTGTTGCAATAAAAGCAGGTATGGAAACACTGACATTGCTCCTTCATTAGGGGCAGGAACCTGGAGTGGGAGCACCTCTGAAATTTGTTATTATTAAGTACTTCACTGTGTCAGATGAGGCAAAATATGAGCAAGAATGGATCCAAATTAGTAACTGACAAAAATGTCACACAACATGAAAACCAAATGGTTTCTGTAAAATACCCTGATCAACTTAAGGGCCAGTACCTCACCCACCTTCCAGGCTGCACTGCTGATGCCACCAGCCAGCAATGCCTCTGCTACGATTTGTGTGGTGCAGCACAAGGAGACAGCAGCGTACTCTGTGCAGCTCTTCTGGAGCAGCACCAGGTTTTATTGTACTATGCAATAGTGGGTTTTATGTACCCTTACATCCTAGTAAGACTGACAGGATAGACTGGGATAACCCACAGGAAAACAGCCTAGAACCAAACCTGAACATGATTAACCTGTCAGTTCAGCAGCTCTGTAGCTGTGGCAAGTGTTAGCTCTCCTAAGCTGACCTGGAGGAAATGTGACAGCCAACCAGGGCTGAACGGGAAGGATTCCCATTCCCCACTGTCAGTTCACACTGGGAACTCCAACGTGGAATTCCACTCTTGCAAAGGAGCAGAGAGGAGAGACGTGCTCTCTGCCCTGGCTCACAATTCTGTGCTCACAGCACCACCTGAGACAGAGGAAAAGGAGTCTCAGGTGTTGGGCAAGAGCCTGCTCAGCTCCCCCAGAAACAGGGAAGGGTCTCTCAGAGCTTAAGGCTGCCTGCTCATCAGGCTTGGGAGGAAACCGCAGCATTGGGAAGCTGTCCCACTTCTAGAGTAACGGAAGGGTCATAGAGAGACTCAACTGGGCCAAGGCTGAGATCAGAGAGGGACAGAAAGGAAGTTCTGCTCCAAGTTTAGTCTGGCTTTACTGCAGAGTAGACGATTCTTAAGGAGAAACTGAAAGCCTCAACATCTTCCTCATCACCTGGAAGTTACGGTCACACCTGGGGAGGCAGGAGATGGGAGGTAAATCCCTGACCTCAGAAAGGCAAGTAGGAGCCATGAGTGCAGCCCTCCCTAGCCGTGGAACCAAGGAGGAAAGATGCCCTGGGAAGATGTGACCTGGGCTCTGCCTGGGCTGTGCTGCTGTACCCAGCCAGGGTCACCAGCCCGAGACCCACACCCAGCACGGGCTCACCTGCTGCATCCTGGCAGCACCTGCTGGCAACACCCACGGCCATGCAACCACTGACAGAAAATAACCAACGTTCTCCTTCTAAATGGAGGTGATAAAATGGGAGCAAAGGGACAAAAAGAATATATAATTTAGGGCAATTACCCTAAATCAGGAATTACTAGCTCAGCAGCTGGAAATTTAGAAAAAAATCAGTCAGGGTGTCTGGAGAACCTTAACTTTGATATCTGGCAGGGGGAAAGAAAAGAGAGTATCTACAGGTCTTCCAAAGAAACAGTTCCACTCAACCTGGGACACAAGCACCAGGAGGATTTAACCAGAACTGCATGGCTATGCTCTGAGGTAGTTTTAACATACAGAATTTCTACTATTATTTCATTACAACTGATTTTTCCTGGGACCTGAAGATAATCCAAGTATTGCTGAGCTGTAGTAAAGGCATTTCCAGGTGGCTTTGCAAATCAACACTGCATCTCTGGAGCCACAGGCAAAGAATATAAGTATAAACCACAAGCAATTCCTTCGCCTGGCTGACTGTATCCGATGCTGAAATTCCAACACTTACTTGTGTAAAAAATCCTGTTCAGATCCCTGCTCCGACTCATGCTCCTGGATCTGCTCTCCCATTTGTCTGGTGTTCTCTCTCAGGACAGTGGAGGTGAGCTGAGGTGTCTGCAGTGTCCCTGGAGTATGGATGTTCTCATTCCTGTTCAGCCAGGAGCCTTCCAGGCTCTCATCTAGAGAGAGAACACTGGAATCACTGCTAATTTCTGACCACATACAGGGCAGCATTCAAAGAAGTGAGCACTAAGGGATCACCTGGATAAATGCTTGGAATGATAAGATTTTCAGCTCTAATTTTAGATTCTGTTCTTTTAAGTATTACTACCAGCTATTCCCAGCAATAACAACAATTTAAAGTGAACAAACACAAACCCCATCGCAAACAAAGTCATGCTGCAGCACAGCCTCAACTGCTCAGTATCTCGAACGTAAACAACCAAGGTAATTCCCAGCTCCTGAGTTTACAACAGGAGACTGTTAATCTCATGCACCTACAGCAACCAAGATACAGTTAAACACTAAGACGAGGTGGAGCACAAACCCCAAAATCTGGTCAGCCCAGATCTTTAGAATTGTCAGAACCAAGGGAGTGGAGCAGGGAGGGGACACTTTACTCAGTGATAATAATGTAAAGATGACTGAAGGTCTAGCTGGGATCCTGTGCTTATGTTGGCAAGGGAGCAAAGCAGAGAGGAGGGAGGGGGCAGGACTTGAGAATGGGTTAGAGCAGGAAGTGTGCAGCCAGAGACACGTAGAAAAAGATTCGGTTGCTGGAGTGAAAGACAGGAGATGACAATAGAGATGACAAGATCACGGATTTACTAACAGGAAATGTGTGGTGAGAAAGTAGATGGGGATCTCCATGGATCTGCTCATTCTTCCTTTGCCTTTTACTCCCCTTTAGGCATAAATGTTGTCTAAAAAGCTGCCTATTTATTCTCAAATTTACCTTTGAATAATTTTTATGCTAGGGATTATTTTTTAAAAACCTATTGATTTCCTTAAGGCGTTGTGAAGAAATGTCACAGAGCACATTTCCTCTCAGAAGCAACAGGGAATGTTCTCCAAGCCCGCCTGTGCTGGATTTAGGTGAGAAAGGAATCAGAAGGGACTGGATATGGTTCTTTGATGCCACAGTAATTTCTGCAGTGACCTTTCTCCTGTTCTAGATCCTTTAGAGTGGATATTAAAGAAATAAAAAAAAGGAGATTCTCAAATGTAAAGTGTTGGAAATCAATTCTCCCTTCTACTGGTCACTGAAAGAGGGTGACACAAAAGAGTATGAGGTAAACAAAGCCTAAAAACTACATCTTAAGCCTGAGATTTGCCTTACTGGGAAGCATAGATGCTACTACACTTCCCAGGGTTAAAAAAAGGATATTGGTAAAATACAGTAGAATAGAATGAAAATGGCAACAAGAGGAGAAAACCTCAGTAGCTGAATTCTGTGAAAATCTTGGCATCTCGAAAGAAGAAAAACCGTGCCTGAAGAAAGGAGCCAGTATTTTATGTACCTACACTCGAGGACTTGGTGCAGGGACTGCTCAACACAAGCTGCAGTGGAGAATGGACCTGGCTGTATGGGCAAACTTTTGAGGAATATTTTGGGAAACTGCTGTATATTCAGGCAAATGGGCACTAGATTTCTTATTGAGGGGTTGCTGTCATAGATACTGACCTTGGAAAAACCCCTGAAGTTTAAGATTCCACTCACACCTACTCTATAGTGGAACAGCAAATTAGTATTCACAAAAGTCCATGCTACATCACATAGGTTGACCAGGAACTGATGCAGCCTTGTAAGAAATTTGCTATCACAGCCAGATTCCTGACGAACACATCTGAGGTCCCAGAAAGAGTAAATGCAGAAAACACTAGATATCAGTACTATTTTAAACAAAAATGGTGTCTTTTTAGTGTTCTCCAGCGGCCCTGCAACAACAGAGATCTGTTATCAGAATTTCTGCCTAGAATCTGCTCCAACTCCCTGAGAATTAACAACTGCCCAGAGGGAAGCACAGAAACTCAGCAGTCCAGGAGTGAGAAAGAGCAGGTAACTCCACAAACACATCTTCCACCATCAGTAACAGCTTTCAACAGTTCTGATTGCTAATTTTGGTCAAGACAAACAAGTACAGGGTGTTGTGGTGGTATTTCCCCTAAAGACATGCCCAGGCCTAACAGAACCTGCAGAACAGGTGCCTTGGTTCTGCCACATCCAGAAGAATCACGTACTTCTGCAGGAACTGGTAAACCCCACTCTCGTGAGTGTCCAGAATGCCAAAGCCCGGCGCCCACACCAACCTTCCACTCTCTTTTTGTGGAGGGGGGGTCGGCCCTTCTTGTTCCTCACAGAGGAGGCCTTGCTGCTGCTGCTGCCGCTGTTCACAGACATCCTGTCATCCTCGCCACCTGTCACCAGCGAGTTCCGGTACGAGATCAGCGGCAGCCAAACGTCCTCTCTTCTCTCCATCATCTGCTCTGTCAGGAACTTCTCCAAGTAGGTGTGCCTGGAAAGGAAAGACAGGGGGTACAGAGGTGCAGCGATCTCCCTACAGACACCTGGATATGGCCACTGTGTCAGCAGCCATTGCTGCAAGGATGCAGGATGTCCTTTGGCATCCTGGAACAAGAGAAACGGGTTAGTCAAAGGCAACCATTTATTTTTCCATAAAAAATCAGAAGATCTGGTCCACTGCCACGAGAAGTCCGGTGTACACGTTAACTGAAAGGAGGAACCAACACCTCTCTCCTGGTCTGGAGAGCATAGGAACTGTTTTCTTTCTCCATTATTTAATTATGGAATTAGAAGTAAACTCTAAAATGAACATGCAAATCTACATAAATGTGATTCTAATGAGTTTCAGGCTGCAGAGCCAAACATTCAGAAGTTTGGTAAGAGAACTCAGGTGCTTCAGCATCACTTCCTGCACCCGTCAGCCACAATTTCCTTTAATACCACCTTGCCAGGTTGCCAGCAGTGGGAGTCAACTCCACACATTCCACGTGGAAAGGCAGGGTTTTCCCTCTGTTAGCTCACGGCAGCTCAGAGTTGTTACACAGCCCAGCTCCAGAACAGGCCCAGGAGCCACACTGCTCATGCTAGGGTAACAATCACAACAGTTTTTTTTAATTCAATGAATGGCATAACTTCATCCAAGAAACAGCAGGTTCCTGTCTACTGTTTTATTGAATATTGTCAGTGCTTCCTCCTTCCCTTTTTTACGTGTATACTAACTCCCAAACCTGGCACTAATGGGAAATTCTTGGTGTATTCTCTATTTTACAGTACCCAACCGTGCCACTTGAGTGCTTCATGGCTTTAGAGAATCTACCTGCAGAAGACTCTTGGAAAATAAGAAGTTTTTCTGCCTCCAGTTTGTATCTATACAACCAGATTGCATGTTTATGGCCAAATTGTGAAGGAGGAAAATGACACCACTTAGGAGTTCTTTACTGCCCAGATGCCAAACTTGAGACATCTTTTGCTCAGCATTTTGGGGGAGCTTCACACTGGCAGTTCTTATCAACTCTGAATTTCCAGAAGTGAGAATACCATGCTGAGGCTCTGCCTCACCTGACACCCACTAGTCAGTGTCCAGTCTAAGCCAACAATGTCTTTGAGAGAAATAAATGGAAGTAAGTGCCTCCAAGGACAATCACCTCCATTCTGTCCTACATTAGTTCCTCAGGATTTCCCTGCTTGTATCTGCCTTATGGGTTTGTAACAGAGTGTTAGTATAAATTTTTTTCTCCAGCTGTATGAGTCTGGAACCTTATATGAACAGTTTTGTATGAAATCCATAGATTTGAATAAATCCATAAATGGCTATCACCAGTTCTGAAGGTTACTCATAAAATGAGTAGCCAGATTAACAGGCTAGGAAAACTAAATTAAATCAGTGTTGCTGCTTCACTCCCAAACTGGAAGCTTCTCCCTTTTCTCACCCCAGAGAGAAAAGCCAGCAGCCCAGCAGAAGGAAGCAGAAGCCCTGTGGAACAGCAGCATGTGCTGGACCCTGCCACACAGGGTGTTCTGGAGCAAGGTCCTGACACCTGCAGGCTCTTGGGTGGATGATTCGGGGGTGGAGGCAGGGAAGCCAAGCTGGAGAACCCGGGCAGCCAGGCAACCACGTGTTCCTGAGACTGTGAGGGCCCCAGAGCACTTCTGGCTGCAGAGGAGAGTCCCTTGCTGAGTTTGGGGAGGGCCCCTGGGCAGGGAGGAAGGGAGGGAGGGAAGTGATCCCGAACATGGGACTTCTCCAGCAGATGGTGGTCATGGACCTTCCTGCACACAAGCAGCCCCTGTGGAGGGGGAGAGGTCCCTGTGGATTGGAGGAGCTACAGAAAAGGGCAAATCCAGCATCCCAGTCCTGTCCTGTCACTGGGGCACTCTGGGCAGGAGTGGAGCCACCTCCACAGAATCCGTACATGTCAGCAAGTTGTGCTGACCCTTCTCATGGTCATCACAGCCCATGGGGTCTTGTGCAGGGCTGAACTCATCCCAGCACAGCAGTCTGGCACAGATCAGATGAATGAGGCCCTAAAGGACCTATTTCTTTGCATGATCTTCAGATTCAGCTGAGGCAATCGCTCAGGTACAGATTTATTCCACCACAGGAATCCTTATAGTCCTGCAGGAGCAGCCACTGGTTATGTATGTGGGCAGGGGAACCTTTGAGAAAGAATTTAAATGGCAACATGGAAGGTGAAGGAACAAAATGTCCCAAAGAACTGAATTTCACTCGAAGGCTCAGGTTAACAGAACCTGTCAGGGACAGCATGATGCAACTTTAAATGTCAGACACTGGAAACTTGTGGAAGGGACGACTCTACAGAAAGGCTAAACTTCACTAAATTCACCAGGAAACAGGCCAGTGACACTTAGACCACCATGCAGGAGAATCTACAGCTCAGCTAGGAAGACAAGCCATAAAGTCCTGTCATCCTTGAGTCCTGTCCTGAAGAACAGGATAGAGGCTGACAAGATTCCAGGATATAACAATGAAGAGCAGATGCACAAATGGAGTGCCAAGACAGCCCAACTGGATCATCCCATTCCCTAGCTCGTTTAACTATTTGTCCTACAGTGTTTGCTGAATTGAGAAATTATTGATACAATGAAAAAGTGGAATTGGTTCAAGTGTGTACACGTTAAAAATTATACAAAGTTAACCAAGCTGCATTTCTTACTGCACAGATAAAGCTGTAATGTTCGTAGTTGTTAACTCTAAGAGAAAAGTCCTTTAAACGAAATGTCTTCACAGAAAAACATCTGTCAAACCTTCACAGCAAGGTCTGACAGAAAGAGCCAGTTGAGGTCATTCCAATTGATCTTTCTGACTAACACTCATTATGGTCACAGAATTGACTGGAAAGACACCTATAACCATAAATCAGCAGATCTGGCAACTGCACTTTTTAACTGGCCACAGAGTTATTCAGTGAATTCAGTTCTACACTGGGCACACAGTGCTTGGCTGATGTTTGACTAGAGTCTCCTTCCAACATATTAAAAGAAACAACAAATATAGGTTTACAATATGACAGAAACAGCTGTTACTGCAGTGGTGACAGCCTGTAAATTCCCTGCACTGCTAATGTTTAATTTCTTTTCTTCTAGCCTAAAAAAGCACTTTTTATTTTCAATACCCCATGGGAAATTTTAAACAACATTGTTTTGGGATGTCTCAAACTCATCTCATTAGTCGGTCTGATTCTTCTTTTCCCATTTATTTTTATTACTTTAAAACATAAAAGGATGAGTAAGTATGTATGTGACGTGTCTCACAGGGACTTTCTGCAGCCCCTGTTAGATTGTAGAAACCTCAAAGAAGAGAGCTGAAATCCACACTGCAGGGATTAACAGAGCCCAGGGAAGAAAACAGAGCATTACTTACACCGTCTTTTTGTCCTGTCGCAGCAGTTTGGAAGAAAATTCACTAAGCACTTCCAGGAAAGCAAGGTTAGGAGGTGGATAGTCTTGTCCTTTCTGATTCTGGTATTTGAAGGCAAACTCTATGCCATCTCTACAGTACAGAAATGTTAACATGTTCAGTCAGACATTTACAACAACAACAACAACAAAAAAAATTAAAAACTCCCCCAAAAACCAAACAAGTTGCCCCAAATCTGAGCTGTGATGAAATTGTTTGTATCCTCAGATCCCATCACAACGTTTTTCCCCATTACTAGCAAACAGCTGCTTTTGGACAAAGGGGAATGCAGAGTTCCCTGTGGATTTGTGAGGTCCCCCTCAGATCAACACGTGGCCAGTCCCTGAAAGAGGGAACTGGGCAGGTGCAGCCCAGGGAGCAGGACCTCCATGGAATTGTCAGATCAAACAGGAGCCAACCTCTGCAGTTAGAGCAGAAAACTGAGTCCCCAGAGCAGGGGCACGTTTGGTTCTGCTTTGTCACCTGTGACTAACGAGAACACCCTCCCTTCCCTCACCCAGCAAGGCACGAGTGTCCCCTGACTTCTGCCTGGCTGAGGACAGTGTCCGGTGCATCCTGACTGAGCCTTGCTGATCGTGGTCTCAAGGACTGAGTCTCTGAGACAGCAAACCTTAGTATTTGAACTTCTTTATGGCATGGCAAAGTCGTAATTTAAATATAGCAGAACCTTTCCACACTTTTCTATGCCGCAGTTGCACAAAAAGTTCCAGTCCACTTTAAAAGATTTCCAAAATATTTTCGGAGTATCTTTTTACAAAAGGCCTTGGTTCCTCCAGAATCCACAGTGATGCGGAACAAAGAACCATCCTCAGTTGTTTTGAGATAAACAAACATAGCCATGCCAATAAATTCCAAGAAAATTATTAGGTAGTAGCTAGTTTGTTTCCTTTCTACCTACACACACATAGACCCCTTCACTTAAACTAGAAAAAAAAATATAATTATTCCATGACTTGTTGAGATTATGTACCTTTAGAAAGGGAATGCCGAACAAGAGTTTTAATCTGAAGTAATATAAAAATCTAGTTTATTTACCACCACTCACTTGTGTAGTGTGGCCACAGCCTCTCTTGTCTTGATCTGATCCAAGCCAAAAGTGAGGGCAAACCGCCGGGCCAGCTCCTTAATTCCACTGACGTGGGCAGATGTCCTGTCCAGGTTGGGACCTTGCTCCTGAACAAGCTCATTGAAAAGCTGCAGACAGAGTTCAGAGGTTGACATCTGTGAGCTGGGAAATGCTTTTATTGAGAAAGACTTGGGTTCTAAATTTGCTCCATCTGAGAGTGGCCTTTGTGATGACTTTTTGCACTGAGACATAACAGAGTCCCTTGTCACTCGCCAGAATTTCTTCTGTCCCACTGCTGTTTGCCAGCTGTCCCCCATCTTGTACTTGTGTGGAGTTACCGTGGTGGCATTCTGCACCCACCTTCCTTGAATTCCATCTATTATTCTCCCAACTCATCGAGAAGGTCCTGCATTCTCGTGCTGTTCTCTAAAGCACCTCCATCACCCATTAGATCAGGTGGTGCTTTGAATTTGGGCATCAAAACTGCAGTTCCTCCATTGTAGCCTCAGTGCCTTTTTGCCCAGGACTGCTGCCTCCAAGGCCCTCTCAGCACAGTATTGAAGAGCTTGGTGCTTTTCCAGCCAGTTCCACCTCTCCTGGCACTGCCATTGACACCCCGTCTCTCTCACTGGTTGCTCAGAATATGCTGGCAGACAGTGCCAGTGACGATATTAAATCAGGCTGCATTACAGCGGCTGTTTCTCTCATCTCCACAAGCTCTGTTACCGTATAATTAATGACAGCAGCTTAATTTGACAGGATTCCTCCTTGACAAATCCACACTGGCTGCTACCTATCACTGAGGCACTTGCAAAGAGCTCCTCTGATTATTTTTTTTCATGGAATTTTGTCAGCCTGACTGATCCATGGCACCTGCTTCCTCCTCTCCAAGTTTTACAGACAGGGGCTGCTTTGACACTCCCTGATTCTTCTGGAAGTACATCTGTTTTTCTCAGATTTGCACAGATCTCTCTCAGCTTCCACACTGCTACAGGAAATCCCTTAGGAATGAATTTTGAGAGGTCCAGCTCATTTGAGAGCATCTAATTCGTAGAAATAATTTCTCTATGCAATGGCTATAGCTTGCACTTCATGGGCCTAAGTGGTATTTAGTGCACTTTGTGCTGTTGGCTGATAGATTTCATCACCAGACAGTAATTTACAGTTGATGTAAAGCAAATTTTTCAGGAAAAAAACATGTCTAACAGTATTGGAAGACTTAATTAGCTTGAAATTTGAAAAATTCATCAGTATTTAGACAAAGTATAGGGCAGATGCATTACTTCAGCAAATGCTTAGAAGAAAAAGCCATCCTAATTCTTCTTGTTGATTCAGGATCAATAAAAAAATGCCACAAATCAGCTTGGACCAAACTGCCTCCAAGGCTCTTCTCTCCCTTCCTTCCATTTTTATCTGCCCAAACTTTGCCAGTGTGGGCCTATGCAGACAGAGATTACTGAGACAAAGGAGCAGTGACAGCCTGAACTGGAGAGCAGGAAAATGAAGATACTGTCCTAAGGAAGTGCAGCATTTCTGCTTCCCTGTAAAGGGCACCAGAGGAAATCCTGGCCAGGGCTTTTTGCAGTGAGGCATTTCTAACAAAAGAAACAATGCTCTTACCTGTTGCAAACTGAGAATGAGTGTCTTTGCACACTGGATTTTATCAATTTGCCTGGTTTTGCTCAGGGTTTCCTTAATGATATCTCCATAGTCATTGTAGTACTAAGAAAAAATGTGAAAAAAAAACCCCTTTAAATCAAACCTCTTATACAATTTCTTACAGTTTTCCCAAAAGAAAGATTACTTGTAATTCTTGATTTGAAAAGGCAGCAGTTGCTCAAATCCAGATTTTTGGTGTGAGGGGCAATGTTTCAGTATCAAAATTTAACCTGAACTCTGTGATAAGGTAGGGAACTTCTGTATTTATTATGTTTTGTTGAGAAGATAGTTACCACAGACCCACTTACAGCACAGCCATACAGAGCTTTTTTTCCCTGCTGTCCTGTTTAAACCAACCTCCTCTCACAAGAACCCTGCCGCCTCATGGCAAGCACCAAGCCTGGGAGAATGACACGGAACAGGTAACTTATTGGGGATTCTAGAAATGAATCTGAGGAGCAGGCTAAGAAACTCTCTGTAGAGTGGAGCCTCTCTGGAAATACTCAGCACCTCAGGACCAGCTTTGGTGCTGCCTTAAATAAGGGACACGTGCTACAAAGAGGGTGAGGTCAGTGCTCACTGCTGATCAGTGCCAAGTGTCATTTAGAAAGGAAAAAGTACTACGCGGGATCAAGTGAGGCTGAAAAAGCTTTCAGGAGTGTTTGAGCTGTAACCACAGCCCTGGCAGGGATGGTAGGAGAGGCCCTAACACTGCACACTGGGCCCAGTCAGGACAGGAGGATGCACGACCTGTACCTTCATATAGTGTTTGAAGATATCTGCTGCTGCATGCATGTCCACAATGTCATAAATTATCAGCTTGCTAAAGGCAGCCAGAAGGTTTCTTCTCTTATGTAAAGCTTCTATTTTGTTGGCTTCATCTTCTTCATCTCCCTCTGAAAGCATCATCAACAACAGAATGTTTGTAAGTAACTGTTAAGTTCTAAAACAACATTATCAAAGGGGAGCTTTTAGAAAAAAGACCAATTTTTGAACATGAAGCAAGAAGGATTGTTGGAGAAGAAGCTAAAATGAAAGGTGGTAAGTCTTGAGTCCTGCCTACTTCAAAACTTCCAGGGAAGTGTAGAAACATGACACACCACTGATCAAGGCTGCTCTCCATAGTCCGGAGGAGACCCTGAATATAATCCACATGAAACTGAGTCATTTATTTCCTATACCCTGTGAAAGGCCACAGTGAACACTTGCTGAATGCTCTTGTTTAACTTCTCAAATGCAGGACATTCAGTGAGGGTCCATTAACATGACTAAGCTATAAATATTTAACAAAAGAAAAATTAGAAGCACCAGGACTTCTGCATGCCTTGGATTTTCAGATGTGAAATCAATGGCTCTGAACAATAGGAAGTAAAATCCAGTTGTAAGAAGCATTAATATTGAATGGCAATGCTATAAGTATTAAGTCCCTATGCAAGACTTCACTCTGTGAATGAAAAATAAACTACACAGATAAAATCTTAAACATAGTTGTCATACAATAAAAGCATATTCCACAACTTATATAAGAAAGTTCAGAGCAGAGACCTTCCAAAAATTAAGGAGGAATATTTCTGAAAACATCTGAACAAACTGATCAGAAAATTCTATTTTCTCCTCTCTTCTGTGTCTGTTATGAAAAAAAGCTAAACATACCCATGCTCTGATTTTCATCATCTTGGTCAATAAACACGTGGTCCATCACAAAACTGAGAAGTTCTGACTGGAGGCCTGAGTCTGGATTGAACACCAAAGGCTGGAGCCCTTCCCGACCTCCTGTCATCAGCTGGTGACTAAAAATCATCAGGAGATCACAGAGCAGCATGAAAGCCTGAAAGGCAGAAGAGAATGAATGCAGTGAAAAGTCAAGTAAGGAAAACATAAAATACCATTGATCTCATTTCCAGATATCCCCTGCTATTATTAAACAGCTTCTTAAACTGTTCTCAGATGTAGTTGTTTGTGTGCTGTGAAAAGTATTCCATAAAGGCTTCCTCTAATGTGGAATGCTGTGCCTTTGGTACCTGGGTCAGGAACTGTGGTTATCACCTCCTCCATGTCCCGATGATCCATATTAAACTTCCCTTTCTTCTCTACAAAAAGAACTCTGAATCTACCTCTGATTCGAGGCCTGCAGCCAAATTTGTAGTAAAGAGAACACACCTCTTTGGATTAATAGTCAAAAAAATCAAGCAAGTACAAACATGAACAACATTGAGGGAAAATTCAAGCTGAGTCACTGTCAGACCCCAAAAATACAGACAAACAGCCATAGCAAGGAAATTCTTGCAGAATTTCGTCAACAACTCTTGCAAAAAAAGAACCAAGTTTGTGTGCACAGCTTTCAAATCCAGACAAAAGCCAACCTGGGCAGAATTGTCCGTGATTTATGCTCATTACTATTATACCCTCACTACCTGAGACAGGAAAGAAGGCAGCTGTCACTACCTTCCTTTCTTCCAAGGGCTCATTTCTGCATGGCAATAACACTGTTTTGCCCTCAAATGGCTTTTGTTGGGGTCTCACAGCCAGCTGTCTGCATTTGATCACATTCGGCACCTTTCAGAGGCCTTTTTAATCACAGCTTCTCTATTTTTAACCTCAGCTTCTGAAAACTTTACAAACCTCCAAAATAAAATCTATAAATGCTGAACTTCCTAGTGGCTCCCTTGTATCTTGGAGCATGTTATAAAATCTGAATGAGCTACACTCAGGCAAGAACAGATGCAAATCACTGTAAACTATGTTCTGCTGAGACCTTGGGAACATATGTTGCTATTTGGGATTTTTCTCCCCTTGATCCAAAAGGCGGTGATTCATTCCAGTGATGATCTCACCTGCTCTAAACTCCCTTGATACTCAATAGAGCTGAAGCTCTTCCTAATGCAGACCTCTAAAAAAGAGCAGATGAGTAATGCACTGCCGATGCTGAGTTCTGTCCAATATAAAGGCAGCAGTGCACTCAGTCACAGGATATTTATTTCCCTCAGACACTCATGGAAATGTTGAAATGTTTCAGTCTTGTTTCACTAAATACTTCACACATTTTTCCTTCCTTTGATATGGACATCAACTTTGGAAAGAATGTCTGGAGTAAGGATCAAGTATGGTAGGGAGACAATTTGCACATAATTCTCAAAAAAATCCAGTAAAACAAAAGGAATAAGTAGCTGCCCTGCACTCACAGAAATATACTTTTTAAGGAAGAAAACAAGAGCAAATCATAGAAGAGTCAGCTGGAAGGGGTCCCTGGAGTCTCCAGTCCAGCCTACTCTGCCTGGGACACTTGCTCTCTCTGGGCCTGGTTGGGCGTGAGTTTGTCTGGCTGAGGCTTGAAAACTTCCCCAGAACTGGGAACTGCAAAGCACCTTCTAAAGAAAGTTTAAATTATCAATGGAAAAACTATCGTGGCCACTGGTAAAAAGAGAACAAACCCACACCCACTGCAGGAATGGGACGGAACATTTGCCATTTGCTGAGGCAGGAAGGATGTCAGGTCCAGCTCAAGCTGGAAGGGAGGTATTTGCATGAAGCTGGAAGATATTTTCACATAATATAATATTAATACAATATGCCAAGAGAAACTACTCTGAATATTAAAAAACAATTACTAAAGTAAAATCTGCTGGAAGCCAATGACACACAAGTCTTCTAGAAATACATAAACTACTGACATCTCTGAGCATTTAATGTTTATATTTAGCAACCAGCAGAACAGAGAGTAAATGCCAGGCAGAGCTATCTTTCAAAGAAATAAAACTGTCTTTTAAGAAGTATTATCTTTTAAATACCACAGACAAAAAACACACGCCAGTTATTAGTCACACTCTTTGCAAAGTCTGGGGAAGTCTGATAGAAATGCCATTTGTAGACAAATAAAATGTCATCGACATAAATCAGTGTATATTCACATAACCTCAGCTAACAAACCAGCTACTGTGTCCTGCAGAGACAGACTTAATCATTTCAACAAACCCTTTGAATGGAAAAAAAATCCAAAAAAATTCAGCCCATTTGAGGTCTCAGTCATCCTCTGAAAGTGCCCATTTCCATCTTTTAATCCAATGTCTACAGAAAGAGTCTTTCATTTGAGGTGACTGAGCTGGATGCCTGAAGTCACAAGGGCTAGAAATGAGCCTGAGCATCCAGTTAATCCTTCCTTACTGTTAATCAAAAGTTGATTTGTCATGAGCTATGCTTTGGAAGTTCTCTTAATACAGCTGCTCTTCTGGGCTGTTTGTTCAGGTTTATTTAGACAGGAGCACAGATGATTTTATTTTAAGTTTGATGTAGTGTTGTCTTGAGTTTTACTACAATTTAACACTCACACTTTTCAAAGAGCATGACAGACATTTCCTTTACCTGTTCTTTGACTGGAGTGTTGACATTTGATAGACACTGCTGGCAGACAGCCAGGAAGGATTTCACAGTTTTCCTCAATACCAACAAGTCCTCCTGGAATAAACATTAAAAAAGAAAGTATAGAAAAATTAATAAGAGGTTTCTCAGAGGAAGCAAAATAAAGAAATGGTGATGATTTCATACATTCAACAAAAAGCTGTGAAAGAAATAAGCTAGTCAAAGAGAATACACACCGAAACAGTCCCTTGGTTTTACAGTGATGATGAACCAATCATCGAGAAGAAAACAAGAACCCCAAATTAAATGAAACTTCACAGGATGAATTCACAGGAGGATCTCTGGCCCATGCTCTGCAGACCTTCCCCCAGGATAGCTCTCTCAGATTCCACGTGGAAGAAAGAATGTCCTGCAGAACAACTTCCAAGTAAATGTGAAGAACCTATATAATGCACATGCAATGCTCTCCTTGCTGAAATGTTTTACTGATGCTGGCTGTTCAGCCCATGTGTCTCCGTTCTGGTTTTAGCTTTTCTTATGTTTCCTGCCATGAGCTGTCCTTGTTCTGTGTTTACTGCAGAGCCTTTTTGTGGTCCATATGTTCTCCCTGTGCTGGTTCACAGCACAAGGCAGGACTACCAGTGTGCCCAAGCACCCCGGGTGTTCCCAAAGCTCTGAACTTCTCATCATTTCCAATGGAGTGAGTGGGATTTGCTGATACGGATGCTGAAGGTTTGTGCATTCCCTCACCTTCCTATTCCTGATCAGTTTTTCTCTGATGATGCAGCCATGGTGCCACTGCATTACCCTGCCATTACAGAATCTGTAAGACAGCTCTGCTCTGTTCTAATCCACAACTTGCCACTAATCGCCCCTCTTTTTTCCTGGATACAAGCCTTCCATTTGGCAGCATTAAGATGCCTCTTTTTTTAAATTTTAAATTGTATTTTGTTCACCAATTGATCTATATCATCCCCATTTTCAGGGCCTTCCCAGATGACTGACAAACATGACTCTTTTTCCAGCAGAGAACAGATCTCTCCTGGTATGCATCAGAAACTATTGCATTGTATGAGGATTGCTCACCTACAAATTTTCTTTGATATATGGATCAGTTTTGAACTATGGAATATGAGCTACATTAAATCCAAATATGCACCTGAAATGCAATATGGTATTAATGTCTTACAGACACTGGTGTTTCAATTGGTTTTCTTCTCAGTTAAAAATGCAATCTTCTCAACAAGAAATTGATGTGCTTCTTCCAGTCTTAGCTGTCAGCCCTTCAGCCTTGTACCAACTGTGTTTTCTATCTCTCACTCCAAGATGCTACCTAGGACTGATGCCAGGCTTATCAGTTCACTGTTACATAATCATCTGACTTACCCCTTTAAACACTGGGATTACAATCACTTTCATGCTTTCTACTTTCTATCACAATTACCTTCAATTTAGATGTTCATTAATTCAACAGAGAAACTAAAACCTATGAAAAAACCTACATACAGGTTAAAAAGGGAATGAGTGTGTCTCTCATTTTTCTTTCTGTCAAAGTGACTAACAGGCAGGTACACGGTATTTATTACCCTCTCTCCTGACAGCACTGCATGATAGAGATTCATGAAAAGCTACAGACAGCAGGAGAAAGCCCAACTGAACAGTGCAATGGAGCCATCTGGAACTCTTCTGAGCTTGGAGAAATCCCCAGACTACTGCAGAGTACGGTTTTTTTTCAACAGAGAAAATGGGAAGAAAAGAATGATTTAGAGGTCCAAGTCTTTGAGCATTCTGGGGTGCACAGCCTAGGCTCTCGAGGTGTGAGTACCTGATCTGCCTTCAGCAGAAAAGCTGATATGAAACCATTTTACCATGCTGTTGGCTGTTAGACAAAACCACAGGGTCTCAACTCTGCAATTTAACTGCTCCATGGCAGGAACAAGAACGAGCTGCTGAGAGCAAGGACTGGAGTCTGTGCCACCACCCAAACCCAAACCAGGGTGCTCAAAAGACCCGTGTCTACAATTCTTCAGGTACTTTCTAGCTTTAAATTAAAGCTTGGTTTTTTCCACTGAAGTAATTTTAAAATGCTGTGCTTTTGCTATGTTCATCTCCCAAACCCCATCCTCTTCTCCCTACGTGCTCACTGCCTTTCCTCTAAAGTACTTATTATTTGCCGCATTAACTTCAGTTTCACAGTGTTGAAGAACCCTCAGCTTCCAACTCGACTGTGGAAAATGGTCCAACCTTTTGCACCTTGTGACTTTTTTCTTCCCTTCAGCTTTTTGTGCCTTCTGTCATTGTGCCCATATAAATATGAAAAGTCACCAAGTCACCACGTTGTTCTTTAAATCCCCTTTTAAATCCCCTCTCCTAAGTCTTCTGCCCACTAATCACACTAATAGCCATGCATTTGACTGCTCTAGCTGCTGCTTACACAACTGGCTGACCTTTGTCTTGCCTCTCAATGTTTGCTCTAGTCATGCTTTATTTTTACTGTTCTAAGTTTTAGGACTCTATTTTTCTGCAAATATTTCCTTCTCAGTACATGTACATACTGTGCACAGTACAATGTCCTGGGCACCTGGGACATGGCTGAAGAAATCCAGACGGAAACAAGTGTATGTTCTAATCCCCAAGTCTCCTGCCTCAGGACTGTACTTGCTCCCCTGGACTGACAGATGAGACACTCCAGGGGAGAAATTACCAGTTTCCTTTGGAACCACCCTCAAACCCCTTTTCACCTGAGGAGTTTTCCTCCAGGCTACAACAGGCTGCTCCCACAAGCTATGGAGGATAAGCTATCTCCCCCCAGTACAGTGCTGGTTACCCCAAAGAGCACCAGTTCACACAGACAGCCCACACAGCCTCAGCCTCCACTGAATATGGACACAGGGAGACCAAAGGTTAAAGCATCAGACTGTGGATATTTCAAGGCTCACACATTTCATCCTTACCTGCTGCAACCTTCCTTTCTGTAATCAATTTCTCCTTTCAGAGTTTAGACACCAAGATGACTCCACAAGACACCCTTTTCTCCACAGGCTAGCTTGAAAAAGTGTTTTAAAACAACTCTGCCCCAACTCTCTTCTGTATTTAAGTGGTGAAATCTTTGTTATTGGGCAGAGAATTTGGACTTTCTTAATAATTCAAATAATCATTATCACCCTTCTGCTAAAATGTTTTTGATACATTTTTATGCTGATATCACTCCCTTTGGCTCTATTTCCAAATGATATTGCTCAGTGAGGGGCAACCTGCAGAGCACTCCCTGGTAACAGCCTGGAGAAACAAACGTTCTCTGTGTGTGTCTTGGGGAGGGGACTTCAGTAACCTGTGACCAGCTGAAGGGCACTTTGGAATTCGTAGGTGTTCATTAACATTACAGAAGTGTCCAGTATTCTGGCCCTGTATTCTGTAGAGCTGATAGTTATCCTGGAGATGTGTTGCACTGGCTGTAGGTCAATTATGTGCTGTTAATAAATCCATGAGCTGACTTGATCCTAATTTGATTTAAACCACAAGAGTTGAGCTTTTCCCTGCCACACAGCAGGGAGGCTCCAGTCCAACACACCTGGCTCAGGGAGGGAGCCATGATCCAGAACATGTCCAACTGCTGTAATATGAGGCATCCCTCATACAGCAATTAATGTGCCCTGGCTTGTGCATAATGCCCAGAATAGATCCCAAACAAGGGCAGTTCTCTCAGGACAGGGCTGTATTTTTGAAGAGCCATCTGAACATCAGACAAAAAATAACTTCATTCCAAAATGACTCTGTTCCCAGTGTATGCCTCTGGTTATCAAGTATGACTCCACCACAGAATCAATACAAGATACAAAAATTACCAAGCAATTCTGAACTGTAGCCAAAGAATTTACTTTGAAGGAAATCTTACCAGAATTCCCCATCCCACCTGCAAACTCCTTGCAATAAAAGGTACACCTGATGGATGCAGAGCACACGTGAATAACAAATGTAAAACCTGCCAAGATACTTGTACTTGCTTCCACCTTTTATTCCTGTACTTACAATCCAAAATGTTCATATACTTTATCCTATGCATTGACTGCCTAAATGGGACCTCATGAGGTGAAACAGAGCAGCTACTACTGCCAGCATGAAGTCACACAAATGACCCAGCTGGCAGCAGATGAACATTTCTTACAGATCAATCCCTCCATCTCTGATGTCTCAGCCTGGTTGTTCAAGGGAAAGCTAAAAAATCATCTTTGAAACATGAGCCTGAGAACAAAAATTCATAAATCTATGGGATACAGAAAAACAAAGACTTAAGATTAGTTTTATGACATATTATAAATTCTCTTCTCTCCATTTTCATCTTTTATCTTCCTTCCTTCCCCACTAATTCTCCTCCTAACTCTCTTATTACCTCTCCTTTCCCTGCTCTCACCCCTCTATAGGTACCAACGACCTTTTCCTTGCTTGTCAGAGAGTTTACCTCATTTGCATCTAAACAGAAACCAAGCAATTGCTCTCAGCTTGTCTTTTGCTTTGTAATCTTCTGCTTTTATCTTCAACCTGAAAGGTTTGTAAGTCCAAAAGCCTCTCTACTTTTTGCAGCTATATCCATTGGTCTACTAAAGATGCCATGTGAGGCTACACATCATCACCCCTCTCTGCCCTGAGATCATTATAGATACAGCAAAGTAGCCCTAGAAACCTGCAGGGACCTACATATTAAACTGCTGTGCCAGAAATGCTCCTGTAAAAGCCTGAATACTTCAAAAATACCCATGAAATACACTGTTTTTCATTCTGAGATGCTCGTGTTAATGCCTTTGTCTACCTACACCTTACAAGCGATGCCCTTTAATGTCGACCAATTTCCAAGCCTAAATAATGACTTATAAACCAGCCATGGGCAAAATGATTTCCCAGTGGATGAAATGCCAGATACAGTGCAGATCAGATCTATTTTCACAGTGAACAAACCAGAGTGGAAAGTTTGATAGCAAAATGCTCCAGCCACAGCAGGTCTGTGGTTGTCTCTACCCTCAGCTGAGGCTGCTGCCACTCTGAAGAGCTGCAGGGCACTAATTCAGGGCTTCCCTGGAACTAAGCATGCACAAAACTCATTATTTTGTAGAAGATGGGGTGGAACCCCAAACAACAAATTGCTAAGAGTTCTCTAGGTTACAGTAATTATGATTTTCATGGGGCAAAGCCAAACTGACTTTTATTTGGCATGGCCATTCTGGAGCGACCCTTCAGAGTTCTTTTCCGTTCCACTCCTATGAATTACATTATGTCTAACATGAATCACAACAGGATTAGAAATATATGCGAGATCAAAGCTATTCTGCAATCACCTCATAAAACAACATCTCATGTAAATGCATCCTATTTTGAAAACGTAGACAAAGCCATACAGTTGCACTAAGCTTGTCTACAAGAAAATCTCAGCCACTGAAATAAATAAAGGTTTTTTCTCTTTCAGTTTAACTGGGCCATCATGGTCACATTGTAACAGCAGCCACATAAATGCTTGGGCACCAAAATGCAAAGTTTGTACCACGCTCCATGCAGAGAGAGGCTGTATGTTAATCCCCAGCTGGAGGTTGTGGTTAAGTACATTTCTTTTGCTGTAATTGAGACACAAGAAAACATGAAACTTTTTTCCAGCAATGCTGACAGCTATCCCTGTACCACTTGTGCTATACTGCAGCAATTTATTGTATTTTGTTCCAAAAAATGGAGAAATGCAGTGAAGGGTGATGAGAATCTTCCAAACGCTTCTTTGTGTCTGGGCATTTGCCCCCAGGGCAAGGCAAGGCTGAGCCCAGCAGGCAGGAGGACAGGGCTGCTGGAGTCCTTACGGGTGGGTGAGAACCCCAGCACCACCCAGGACCCCAGAGCAGGTGGGAGGAGACTGAATAAAGGTGTTGCAGACAGTGCCCAGGTGCTCTGAGCACTCGGTTCCACAGGGAAGCAGCTGCCCAGCTCTGCTCCCCAGGGAAGGGCTGGAACGAGATTGGTGCAAGCAGCGGTGTTTGTGCACCGATGCCTGCAGCAATGCACGGCCTCCGCATTTCCTCTCAGTCACTCAGCCTCTCCGGTCACAGTGACATCCCTCCCTGAGGAGAGCAGTGCTGCCAGTAGAGGACTTGAGATGCTTTCCTGTGACCAGATTCTGCGTTCATTTAAAACAAATAGGATGGTTTCAGTTTTCTGAGTTCCAAGATGCAGTACTGTACACTACGAGCATGCTAATGAGAAAGAGGTTGAGGGGGAAAACAAGAACAAAAGCCAGAATAAAGAATAACAATGATTCCTTTTTTTCTAGTAGCTATTTTTAAATGTTAATGTCAGTATTCAAAACAACTCGGAGAATTTACTATGTATTTTTATCACTTTTATATGCATGAAATGCTTATTTGAGTAGCACTTCAGTGTAACATCTTTTCCTTTTTGATGCTGATGGGGAAGTACAATTATTACTTCAGTTTTCATACCATTTTAATTTGCTGTATTACTTTTGAAAAAGCTCTGAAAAAACCAGGATGCTGGCCTCTGAGAAAAGAGCTAAGGAAAGGTCCTGGAAAAGTCACATGTCACCTTGTCCTGACTGCATCATACTTCATGTGCATTTGCTTTTTATTAGCAATCGTTACTGCCAGTGCCCTGCCATTTCTATTACAACATAAAGGGTGTAATTAGAGGATAAGCAAGGTAAGTACACATCAAGACTATGCTATCTGTGGTCTACAGATCAAAAGTATTGCTCACAACTGTTTACGTCAACATTCCTTATCAGCCACGCAAACTGCAGGAATCACAATAAAGCACATTAATTATCCTCAGCAATAAAAATATAATAATCAGCTGCTATAAAATCCTGATAAAGACTATTTGCATTGCTTAGACATATGCATGATGTTAAATAGATCCTAAAACATGAAACGAATCTGAACATCAACATTTTATGTGTTATAAACGACAACAAATGATGGCAAGAGTGGAAGTTACAAAGAAATCAGGGGTAACACCCTTCTAGGTAAGTTGTGTTCTGTCAGTAAAATCTGTATTAGCAAATTGCCACTTACTTTGGAAGGGGAGCCCTCAGTGATTTTCACCAGCTGCCAGAGAATAGAGTAGTGGGAACACTGCAGTGCCTGGACAACGATCTGTAACACAAGAATACACAGAATCCCAGCACGCTGCTAACAGCAGGCACAGCAGGAAGTGTATGGAAAATCTATCATGCATTTTGTGGTGAAAAGACAGGAGCAGCTCTTGGGTAACACTTTTTATTTTCAAGGGTATCATGTTTTTCCTTGGTTGGTTTGGTGCAATAAGAAATCAGCCTACTAGAGGTGAAGAAATACCGTGTAAATGCTGGGAAACACCAGAAAACTGTGCACTGGGGTACGGCAAGAGGGGATGTCACAGTGTGACAGAAGTACAACCCAACATCTACCATCTCTCAGGTCAAAACCATCTGTTTAAATACCTCTAAACCTGGCTTCGCTATTAAATAGCCTGGAAATCTCTTCCACTGTCAAATGAACATGTAGCCCAAATGCTAAAAAAGGGAGAAGATACAACTTATCCCATGAAGAAGACCAGGGTCATATCCATGGTGCCCAGAAAAGCATCCATGGTGTCTCTTGAACAGTTCAAATCCAGATTAGGTGCTACAACAGCCAAACTCCTCAGGGTGGCCTGCAGGAGGAATTACTGAGCAGAGATCAGATTTCAGGACCTCTCCCCTAAGATCTTATGGAGGCATTCGGAGAGCCACACATCGTCAGACCCAGAAACGGAGGATGGCTGGCAGCTGCATGGACAGGTTTTATCTGCCAGCCCTGTCCCTCCAGGTAGCACAACTCCAGCATGAAGCAGCAACTGCAGAGAGCAGAAGGCCCCAGAGCTCAAAGCCAGGACTTTCACACAGCGTATAGCAATGCCTCCTCTTAGGGTCCTTTCTACAAAATTCTTATTCAGAATTTCATGAGAATTTCTTTTTTCTAAATGAAGCTGAGTTAGAATTAACAACTGGCTTCTAACTGAAACCAAATCAAAATTTAAAATGTGCTTAAATGCTAAAGTAGGAATTCTGCAGTTTAAACGGGAATCATGGGAGAATATGAGATGGTTCCTGTGCTCATCTATGAGAAACAAAAACTGAACTCTGAGGGAACAAAGTCCCAGATGTGTTCACTAAAAGAACTCCACTACGATGTTCTAGTTTCCTGGTTTTCATAAGCTTCCATCTTACCTTCAATGCACAATAATAATTTGTGATAATTCTAATTGGAGCCAAGGCTTACAATGTTGGGTTTCAGTGTAAACATCAGGATTGATGCACTGCTTTTCAGAGCCAGGAACATTAGCCATTCCCAACTTTACAAATGAGAAAGGTGAGAGAAGAAGCTCAAAAATCACAGAATCCAAGGTTTTCCACCTCCTAGGCAGCCCTTGACTCCACTACAAACTTCATTCCAAACTCTGTTTTTCCTACATCACTGAAGTGTATTGAACTTTTGAATTTCTGTACAACCAGACTCTTTAGAACCTTGGACATCCAAGTGATGCAGTGCAGGTGTTGTTAAGGGTACCTGTTCTGGCATAGCTCCGTGTTCAATTCCAGTTCTCAGCAATCTGTAGCAGTTACTGAACAAATCCCATTTGGTGAGATCATGAGCACTGGAACAAGAGGAAATAGAGGGATTAGTTGTGTTCCTCAGAACACCCAGCCCAGAGAGCTTTGGTGGTTTGTACAGCTGACCAAGCAGCTGCACAGCAGCTCACTCCATGCTAAAAGCACAAGTCAGGCTTTCTGATAATCATAAATCATTTCTGAAAATGTTTTACTACATGGGATTTTTGGAGGGAGAAGATAAACTCTCTCCACCTATAGAGGCTACTTAAGTGTAGCTGCTCCTTCTCTCTCTAAATTATCTTTCCTCTTTTGGAAACATTGACAGAACTCCAGAAAACCCTTCCCTGACATTGCAGCAGAAACTACAGCCCAACTCTATCAATATCTACTGAATAAAAATGGCTTTAAGCAAAATAAAGTTGTATGTTTTTCTACTGTCTCATTTGGAGGAAAATAATACATATTACCACTAGACATTAAACAGCCTGAATATCTGGAGTGAGACAATATGATAACACATGGACATGAGATAGAGACGGTGGCCGCCACGCCACTCACTGTTCCACATTTCAGTTGCACCAACCTGATTTCACCAGTGAGAGGAATAAAAATTACATTAGGAACAAATACTCTACAGCCTTACAGACCTCAACAGCTCACGAGACAGCTTTTTAATAGAGAAATGAGAACTACAGAAGAAACTGAAAAACATCAGGTTGCCTGAAAGACAAAAATACTCTCTCATCAAGCAAATTTAAGTTTAAAATTTTTTCTGCAGTGGAAATAAACTGAGATAATTTGAAACAGTTTATAATATGTCTATAAAAGAGCAAGCCAGCTCAGAATAATCAGAAACCTGCTGATTAAAATACTCACCTGGGAGAAGGGATACTGAGACTGAATTGGGAGTCTCAATTGGATGTAGCACCCTCTTGCATCTGACTCGTCCCAGCACCTGGATCACCCAGCCAAGCTCACTCCTCCGCTGTGCCTGCCCTGGGTTAAATCATTAACTGCCCTGCTCAGCCAGAAGGAATAACTCTCTAGTTCCAAAAGGGGCAGAGGCTGAACTCAGGACTGGGAATGCCCAGGTCCTGTTGGAAGCCCGGCCACGAAACACCTCCCACACTGGAGCGTGTTAGCCCTGGAAAATGTCACTGGTAAGAGCTTCACAGAAAACACAACCAGTGCACTGTGCACTCCAGGAGTGTGCCATTAAAACCAAGGTGCACCTTGACTTCCAGTTCAAATCCATGAATAGAAGAATAGGAAAACTTAAAAAAAATATTGGAACTAAAAATGTAAAAAGTGTAAAAATATTTCGCAGACTTAGATGGTCTTTGAGGTACTAAAATAAAATGTTTCACAGATAAATTAAAAGCTGCCAGAGAGCTGCCTCTGACTGGTGATATTAAGCACAGAGACGCTACTTCCATAAATCACAGGGTTGCCAGCAAGGCAGAGTGGTACCTCCTTAATTATAGCACTGTAATTAAAGCAGTAAAGTCTCCTTGGTGTGCAGAGGCAGATATCAGCACAGATTATCCTACAGAGAATATGAAAGGAAAAACTGTCTCAATCCTGCCTTTTCAGTTCAGAAATTCCCTGTCAGGCAGCCGGCACAGGGGCCATGCCCCCACAGCTGGGGACGCTCAGCTCCCTGCCCTCAGCCTAGCCCTACAGCTGAGCTCAGGAAGGGCTCTTCAGCTTCCAGAGCTGAAAAATTCTGACTATGAACAAGTTACACACGGCTTTTCAATAGAAACTTCCTTTAAGCAAAGCCTCCACATTACAGTTAGGCATATTCTGGTACCTCTTTATCTCTTTTGAGCTACTTAGCCATCAAAACCATAGTTATAAAGGCATCTTGGACACCACACAATTTTCCACAGAGGTTCAGACTGACAGAGAGGCTCCCAGGAAGAAAATTCATACAACACAGAATTTTCCCTTAGCTCTTTCCACGTCAGACTCTTCATGGATTACAGAAAACAAGTCCCAATATTTCATCCAAGGTTTCTTTTAATCCATATGGACAGCCCTGTCTGCTGGGGCACATTTCTGCCAGACAAGAGGCAGGTGAGGTAAAGATACCAGTTTCACAGTGCTTCTCAAAGTGTGGCAAAAGACAACTTAGAAAAGTTTCTTCTCCAAGAGGTGACCTTTCCACCCACCAAACGGCTTCATTTCTTCAAGAGGCACAAAGAGAGGGAAGCTGTGCCTTGGGCTTTCAGCAGCTGTGCTACTGATACAGTCTAATTTCTCTAATGAGGTTTCATTTATCATCATTTCTACTTCTGGATGTAACAAACTTCTGAGTAACTCAGTCTGAGGGATGCACTGGTCAACTACTGGAAAAAATGTTAAGCCAAGAGTTTCTCTAAGAGGAAGAGATGATGTGATGATGTGACCATGAATTTACCTGTCTGGGAAGTGTCCTGACTGATCACACTGACCCTGACACACATTGTTTTTATCTGAGAGTTATGATAATCACTGTGGGTTTGTGGAATCAGTGTGGAGGTTGGAAGGAAACAAATGTTGTATCATATCTGAGGGCTACTGGACAGTGATACCAAAGCTCCTGGTTTCAAAACATGAAACAATGTCCTCCATGCAAGGCAGAACCAACAGGCACATCCAGAGGGACGGAGATGATGGTTGGGATGTGTCTTGCACTGGATTTACTGAAGTAAGTAAATAAAAGATGCTGAGATTTTACAGCATACAAACTGCTACAGTACTAATGTGTCATGTATGAAAGTTCAATTGAATTACGATGGAGTCAACATAGAAAAAAATGCCTCCATGTACTTAAATGCTATGAGTATCCATGAAATTCTGGCAAAAAATACCCCAAGTGGATACTCCAGGAGGTCTACTTGAGAAGATCTCTAGAAAATTTATTATTGTATTCTGAAAATGTGGAAGGAAATTTTGTAATGATGAATTTAATTTGTAATGATACATGATATCCTTGTTTTGATGAATCAAAAAGTGTGCTGTGAGCCCTTTGCTGTCATGGCCATCTCAGAAAGAGGATTAGCTCAGGCTTGGGAAATCCCAGTATAGAAGCCTTTTGGTCTGGAAGGCTTTTCTCATAATCCCTTACCCTGTATTTTCCACCTTGCTTTTTCTTAAAGTATGAAGCAGCAGCAACTACCAAGGGAACAAAAGCATGGAGAAGGTACATTGGAGTTTCTCTCACTGGAAGAAGACAGGGACTTGTTTCTTCCCAAAGCCCCAGCAACCATTTTATCAGTGCCCGTTTAGGAGATCTCCTGATTTAGTTTCTTTTGACTCCCACATGACAACAGACAATGACAGAGTCAGACCACAGCCACTGTGCTTTTAGACAGAACATTCCACGTGCATTTTGAATTGAAGATTCTCACTTATAGCTAAAGGTTCAGCAGAAATTCTGGCTCACATGGTGTAATTGTTTCCTATCATAAAGAGAACACATCACATGTAACGTTCAAGACAGTAATGAAGATCTCATTACTTCTTTATATGCAAGCAGATATTAGAAATTCCTGTTGAACTACAGTTGTAAATAACCAATCAGCTGAAGAATGAAGCTGTTTTGCAGCTCTTCAGCTCTGATCCTTTGCTCTTTCCTGTTTTTAGGAAGGTGAAAGTAGATGTCCCTGACCCTGATTTGTGTGTTATTCTACAAGGCTTCTTTATGGTCTGAATTAACTCTAGAGACCTGGAACCCTGAAGGAAAAAAATATATATGGAAGCCTCTCAGGAAAGCCTTAAGATTTGTGCTTCTCTCCTGGATGTGAAGTAGAGCTTTCCCCAGGCCCCCTCAGGAAAGGCAGAAGTGGCTCCAGTGTGCTACCAGGAAGACTGCAAAACCTAATTTGCACATGTGTCAGCCTGCTGCTCTATGGAAATTAGTAATGATTTAATGATCTTTGTGGGACTCTCCCTGAATGGCAACAAAGAGTAGAGATTGCAGAACCATTTCAGACAGTGATCCAATGCAGGATTCAGGATAAGTGACATCTAAGCACAGAGAGAGAAATGAAATCACAAAGTTGTAAAAAAACCAAGTTGTGTAGAAGAGCTGGCAGAAGGAAGATCCTCTCCCACATTGTGATAAGGAAGAAATTATTTGTGGCTCTCAGCCACCTGCATGTGAACCTCTCTCTCATGCTGGCCAGGAGCAAATGCTTCCTGCAGTTAGAGGGAAGATGAGGCCTTTGTGCTGTGCTCCAGAATTCACAGTTCCAGTGAAGTTCTCCAGGTTGCTCTGCATGTGCTGAGGGTGCCCGTAGGTCTGAGAGCAGCAGGAACCTGAAAAGCTGGTTCGTGCCTGGTGAGGGAGATTCTGTGCAATCCACACAGGGAAACTTGGCCAACAATTCAATTGCAGAAAGAAAACGCATTTTGCAGCCTCTCACCATAAACTACTATTATTATTGCTACTACTAATTAATTCTGTAATATTGAGGAGAAGTAGCTCAAAGGCATTGAGAAACAGCTTCCTGCAGGCTCTTCTAAGCTGAGGCCCAAAGCACAGGTTTGTGGCAGAGAAGTGTCCCTTGTGCCCTGACTGTGCCACACAGGGGAGCAGGACCTGTAGTAACTTACGCATGGGTGTAAGAGCATTGGGGGCAAGGGAGAGGGTGCCACTTGCAAATCCCATCTGCAAAGGTCATGGCACAAACTGAGCAAGGACTCAGATCAACCCAAACAGTTCTACTGACAAGCACCACCAGTCATTCCTCCATCTCCACTTCAGATTTCAGGCCATGTGTTTTCTCATTTCTCCACACCTGACACTGCTGATACTTGCTGAAAGGGTAAAATTAACATCACAAATTTGTGAGGGAAAACACTACCTACTTGTGAAAAGAGGTCAACCTCTTCAGTGTGGAGAGCACATTGTATATGTCATCATCATCAGCTTCTTCTCCCTGCAAAGGAAAGGCAATCCATGAGAAGAGCCCAGCAATTCAGCCTAGTACATTACTGCACAGGCAGGAGCAGCTTCTTAGGGGTTTATACTGATATCAAAACTGTCTCCAAATCTTCCAGTGACTTTTATGTAGATTCCATAATATTTAAGTAACCACTGCACAGCACTAAAAGATAAGCAAGATCATCTGACAATATTCAGCATTATCACTGTGTTAATATCCAAACGAGTATCCTCTAGCAGTAGAAATCATTCCCAAGACCAAAGTCTGAGTTCTATCTATTTTACAAAAAGGACTGAACCACCAGCTTTAATCACCAGCTGATGAACATGCTACAACACAATTTTAGTATTTTCTGCAAAATAAACAGCAAATTCCCTTAGTGAATCAAGTGAAAACAAGGTATTTCCAACCCTAACTTTCCCGGCAATTTTCTAAAATAAGAAACCCACTTGCAACAATCCTTCTTCTCCATTTCATTTTGATAATTTCCATCTAAAAGGCTAACAATTAAGACATCTTCCTGCCTTCAGATGTAATTGTCAATCAATGTTTCTCTCATTATCAGCCCGGTGAGAAGCCATAACACAGTGGGATACTTGCTCGGGTACCAGTATGCAAATTTTTAATTTAAAATATCTTTAAAATTATGAAATAGACTTATTAAAATTAATGATTCAAACAAGAATCACTTTAAAAAGAGTATCACAAAGGCCATAATTTTAAATCCTTGCTATTGCTGTTCTCTTTCTTGTCTTCTACTTTTGTCTTGGTTCTGTCTCCAGATCTCTATGTCCCATGTCAGACCTATGCACTTGCTTTTCCACAGAGATCTAAGGCTCTTAATTCATTTCTCAGATGCCTTTCAGACACAGTGTTTCTCTGAAAGCCTCAGCCCTGCTCTCCTGGGAGTGAACACGCACCAGGATCATGAGGCCTCGCTCGCCTTTCTGTGCTCCCTGTGGTGTAAAGGAAGGCGACCCCTCAGAGGAGCCTGGTGGCCCTGGCCCACAGCCCCTCAGGAACCCAGTCCTTGCTCTGCCCAGCAGCCCCAGGGCATCCTTTAGGGCTTTCTGCACTGGAGCACAAAGGGAAGCCACCAGCAAAGAGAGGTGAAAGGAAAAGGAGTGATAATAAGCAGGTACTGGCTTCCTGATTCAACAGCAGTCATAGAGCAGTTCTAAAGAAAAAGCAAAATTAAGGAAAATTGCAGGAAAAATCTTTTTCTCTCCTAGTCCATTTCTCCTGAGAAGACTCTTGGGAAGGCATTTATAAATCCCAGCACCTCAGTGCTCTCCTCTGACTTCCCTTGGGTAAAGGGTGAGGCCAGAGGGACCTCTGGAGCAGGGCCAGGGAGGGAGAGGCCTCTAAAAGGCCACTGTTTCCAGTGCTCAGCTGCTGGGCAGCCACCGGGTGTGCACAACTCCGGTGGTTCTGAAGCTGGACCCTGTGTGGCAGTCCAGCCTTAGCCCTTTTTGCTGCAGAAGTCAGGTTTTGGTCCTGTTGGCCAGAAGTGAGGAACTTCAAAAACCCAGGCTAAGGTGTAATATGGCATTAGCTGGAAGGATTCCCTTGGCACACACAGGTGGGCAGACATAGAGCACAAATTCTGGACTGTCTTTCCAGGTTCTGATCAGAAACTTATGAGAAAGTGCACCAAAAATTGCAGACAGGTAGAAAGCAAGCTCCATGTATTTTATGAAAGAATGCACAGTGGTGCCCCATCTCCTCTGGGCTGTGGAAGGCTTCCTGCATGTGCTGCATTTTTACTCGTGCACATTTCTGCAGCTATACAAACATTTTTATTTACTCTGCAACACAACAAGGCACATCTACAGTGTGCCTGTATGTGGCATGTTACATAAAAATAGGAATAAAAGGCGTATTTCCTTTAATATGCAATTCTAAATTAGGGACTTAACTTAACTTTCTCTAAATGTTTCTCAAAAATTAAATGTATCTGCCACAGTGCAGTGCATGACTACAAGCAAAGAAAAAGGTCTGTGCAGCTCTCACGTTATGTTTAAAAGGCATGAAAATTACAACAAATTAAGTAGTGCTTCACAAAGTAAAATTGCTGCAAAGGAGGAAAAAAATTAGTACCGTTTCCATTTCTTTTTTAATGTATTCTGTCCTATGCATTTTGAAGAATAAATTCTTACAACTAAATCCCAGGTACTTCCAGGTTTCAGACCTGTATCTTTTACTCTTTCCAGGGCTCTTATAATATATTTTACATATTTTGTTAAATCCTCTCTTTCATTCAAAACATAATCCAATCTTGATTTTGCTGTCTGCATATCCATTTGGGACTACTGGAATCACTACAAGCATTAATGTAAATGCAACTTAATTCATCCACTTAATTTCTTATGTGGACTGTTTTAATACTCAACTAAATTTTCAGAAGCAGGATTGTCCCATAGTCTTGTTTTACACCATCAACGATTTGAAGGCTTAATGTCCCCCGTAAGGGACTTTCCACAGGGAGAAGTAGCTCCAAATAATTACGAAATAGCTGCTGCTGCACTACATCTTCAGATGGATAATTTCATGGCTTGCTAAGAATGTTTTTCTGTAGTCTATCCTAGCATATTTTAGGCAGTTAACTTTAACAATTTTAAGACAACAAACCTCCTGCAGTAGATCCTCGACGGAATGGTTGAATCGATCCACAAATTCATCAATAAGTTGGCTGTGGGCTATGTCAACTCTGTTCTGGATAGTGTATTCCTCACTGCAGAGGATGCTGTAGGTTTTGCTGCAGGCTTCCAGAACATCTGATTCCACGTGCTTTTCCACAACAAACTTAATCTGCTTCAGTAAGGCATCCAGATGCTGCAGAGCAGAAAAGAACTTCAGCTTTCCCCTCACCGGGACAATGACACTGAGCAAAGCCACTGCCAGAACACCCAACCAAGGCTGCATTGCTCACGTGCCAAACAAAGGCACAGCAGTGTGGGGCTGAACAGTGGTCACACCTGAGAGCAACCACACTTCCTGCCCAAGGCACAATACCTTTTCCATTCTGCCTGTGCTGTAGATTTCCAGATCAAAGTACTGAGGGATTTGCAGGAGGTTTGCAACCTTCTCGGCATCAGCGGAATACTGGAACATCATGGCAACAAAACAAACCACAGGGAAATAAAAATAAACTCCTGCACTACAGAATGATAAAGTTTAAAGACAACTGTAAATCCCAGTGAAAGATTTATTTGGTTGAAAACTGTACCTTTGATAGCAGCATGGGAAGTGCAATAATGAAATGCTCAGTCAATTTATTTCTGTCGTCTATCTGAGTTTTTCTTTCTTTTGCTGTCAAGACCTGGAAGTGATCAAACATAACTACAGTAAATACATTTTCTGCATATAGCATTCATTAACTTTTCTAAACATTGTATTACAAACAAAAATCCATCTAAGTGTATTTTTAATAAATCAAAAGAGGAGAGAATAAAAAACTCAAAACACATTTGGGCTGAAGAGTGATTAAGTGGGAGGACTGTGTGTCCTAAGAAGCTGTGATTGAAAAGAAAAATACCATATCACCCAGCATGACATTGTCTCCACACATCAACATCTTTTTAGGATTGAAATTCAAATATAACTCAAGTCAGTGGAAGTTTTGCTATTGCTTCCCAGTGTACAGAACTCTGGCTTTCACACATTAAACCAAGCGTTAATGTAACACCTCAGGGCAAACTGAAGTAGAATTAAGAAAACCAAAACCAAACCACACTGTAACAATGATTTTCATTAGCAGATTCATGGCCTCCTCTCTAAACTGGAATGGAATCCTCAGTGAGAACGTACATCCAAGTTCATAGGGAGGTACTGAAGCACTAATGCTGTCAGAGCAAAACCCCCCTTGAAACAGTGACCAGAGAGACAATAATCAAACCAGCATGCTTCATCAAAGCTTAGATCTGGCTTCCCGGCTTCAGGAAAGAAAACACTTTTGAAAAGAAATAATGATAATAAAATACTCAAGTTAGCTAATGATTCACATAATGATTCATCAGCTAATGATGTAGCCAATCGGCCAGACTGCACAGTAAGGGTTACAACCTCAAGTCAGAGGGGAAACTATTTCACAAGAAGGTGAGTGCTTAACTAGAAATCTGTTCCCGTTTCAACTCGGAGAAGTTGGTGGGATCTTGAGACAGGATGAATCTCCAGTGACAATGCAGAGATCACTGCAGCTACCATCCCACAACTCATGGTCTAACTGAAAAGAAGCAAAAGCTAAGTGTCACCCCTGCACGGCTCTGCAAGGGAGGAGGAGCAGCTGGACACAAGGCATGTGCTTGGATGCCAGGCACTGTGTCAGCAGGAACCCAAAACAGCCGTGGAAGTGGGGGGGAATGGATCAGTGACCAGGACAAGACACAACTTGCACAGTGCATGGTGCAGGGATGGCCCCAGAGCAGCCTCAGCCCTTGCACACCCACCAGGGCAGCACCAGCCAAGCTCAGAGCAGTGCAAATCCAGGTCAGAATCCCAACCCTGACAGCCCAGTCATGTTCTGGGGACCAAATACTGCTGTTCCCTGGCACTGGGAATTGATCTGGGTCCCCAGCATGACTTCCAGGCTCTTTTGATCATCCTTCAGAAGGTGAGATTTGTTTTACTGGCGCGTTTTCTTTAGCTCCAGATACAGACACTGAAAACTTAAGACTAAGCAATCTGCTGAACTTGAGTGAATTGAGCTGTAGATCTCTTGAGAAAGAGGAAATACCCGGAAAGTTAATACTGACATTATTTGGTGCTCCAAACAGAAAATATCATCACCTTTTTTTTTTCTTTTAATTTAAAGGTCACTTTGCCTGCTAGAAAGGTTTGCAGCTTGAGACAAAAAAAGTTGTGCTTACAATACAGTTTTGGTAACAAAAGATAAGACGTGCTCGTGTAAATTTCAATAAGTGCTTTCATGGATTCCCTCCTCAACCCTGAAATGTTTTAATAAATTAGGATTTCCTAAGACAACGCTTTATAAATTAAGGTACATAAAGCATGTTTAAATTGATGGTTTCTTGGAGCTTTCCTGGGATGCTGTTTCTGGACATGAGACTAATCTGCTTTGGCACATAAAAATTAAGAAGTTAAGTAACTGCATTATTTTAGCAACAGAGAATGCCAAGACTCTCCAGATTTTATCTTTATTAAATCTGTGGCTTTCTTTAACAAACTAGTTATGATTATTTAGAATGGATACTAAAAGAAGTACCATATGTTCACGTGGGTTTTTTCCATTTTAGTCTATTCTAAATAAGATGGGGACTACCAAAAATCAGGAGAATATGTTTGAGAAGCTGAGACTGCTTTGGAACATGGATACTGTATTTATGGAGAATACCGCTGAAAGCCTCTTATTACCCTGACCCTGTGACTTAAACTGAAGTGTTTAAAACTGCATGCCCAGCCTTAGGAATATGGCCTTCCATGGGTGCTGGAACAGTCACTATAAAATAAACTGAAGAGGCAATTTGTCCAGAATGTAAAGTTCTGAAGTTTCTAGGGCACTCAGTAGAAGAGGCCTAAGAGGATGGGTGCCTAAAACCACGGATACATTCAGACTGGTCCCAGTCCCACCCCTCCTGCTCAAAGCAGAGCCAGCCCAGGGGTCACACCGGGAGGATCAGGGCTTTGTCCAGTCAGGTCTCAAAAACTGCCAAGCACGGAAAGGGCACCAACTCCCAATACCTCTTCCAGGGCTTAAACACCCTCATGATGAAGATCCTGTTGACTCTTCTGCAAATTTTATGTTCATATTAGCAGCACATTCATTTTTATGGAACCCAGTCAGAGGTAGTCTGCTGTGCTCCTACACTTTCCACTCTAATCTAGTTTTAACATTAAGGGCTGGAAATATGGGTACTTTACAAATATAAGGCAGGGGTATGATAAAAAGAACATCCAAAAATATAATAAAAAAATATGTTTATGCTGTGAATTTATATTGCTTAACTTGGCAATGCAAACCCCAAAATCAAACAAAGAGAAAACCAAATATGTCCAGAAACAGAATTTCTAATATTTTTCTCAGAAGTGTTCAGATGAAACAGCAAACACCGATTAAAAAACTCTACTGCAGGAGTGTCCAAATGTGGTGCTACAAATATCTTCCATGCTCTGGTGACAGCCAGGCAGCTGCAGCTCCACTCACCCTCTTGCCGGTGCCCCTGCCCACAGGGGGATGTGCCTCGGCAGCCTGTCTGATGGTGCACACCATGAGCTCGATCAGAGCGCTCTCCTGCCGGTCCGACATCGCTGCGGGGAGAACGGGGCATCACTGGGGGCAAGGCAGCGCAACGGGGACACATCTGGGACAGCAGGGGAACACACAGCACCAGGGGAACGCGCGGCAGCAGGGGAACACCACACACAAGGTACTTTGTCACATTTATGACATGCCTCCTCTTTGATTTGCCATTCACATCATCTCAAAATGGACATGGCAGAAGTGAAAGAAGCCCAGAGAAATGTAAGCTGGAGAAAAGGATAAATGAAGGGGAATATAAGGAAGATCTAAAAAATAAGGGAGAGTCATAGAAGACAAACAGCGACACACAATTCACTGTCACTTCCTTGTAAATTCTCTGCTCTTTGGCAAGTGCTTCTGCTCACATTTGGAGGATCAAACCCCACTAGGTTAAGCAGAAACAAGGAAGCAAGGTGCCTAATTTCCTAAGGAAATTACCCTATAAATACCCCCACTGTAGCAGATGCATACAAAAAGGTCAGCTTTTGAAGCATGGACATGATGAGCACACCTTGCCAGGAACACTGATTTTTCAACCACGTAAGCCCTGTGAAGGTCCCTGAAGCAGGAGAATCCTCAGGAATTATAAAGCATCTTGAATGACACTCATTACCCTTAGGGACACTTTGCCCCCAGCCTCCCTGGCTATTTTGTGCACACAGGTCTATCATTAGCAAAAGGAAATCTGAAACTAATGGTGAAAGAATCCTCCTTTGTTTTTTCTCTTAAGAATTCATTATGTGTTCACATTGCCTGGAAAAGCCCCCTATTCAACTAGCATCACTTGAAGTGCTTGTTTATTCAAAATTGTATTAGCTATTTAATTTATTGAAATAGTTATTTAAACATTCCGACAAAATGAAGTTTTAGCCTTTAATACTAGGGAACCACAGCACAGCAGACTTGACAAAAAAAACCTCCAGAGTACAAAAAAAAAGAAAAATAGAGTACAAATTGCTGCTTTTGAAGGAAGGTACATTAAAAATGGATTAACTCAAAATCTTCGAATATGCTTTCCAAACAAACCACAACATAAAAAGATGCTTCACTATGGGTGACAGAGGTATTTAAGGAATAATTAACAATACTGTGCAATATCAAGGAAGCACAGGGTTAAGCCAATACCTTCTTCTCCTTGGACTGGCTCCTCTAAGAGCAATTCTGTCATACATTCCCAGTCTTTCAGCAGTTCTTGAGAGCTCTCCCACAAGCTGTCCACCAAATAGGCTGCATGTTCATGCAACTAGAAAATCCAAAGCAATCATTAGTACAGCATTTGGTATAAGGACCAGTTCTTCAACTTTCACAATCCTGTGGCCACAGAGAGTGTCCTGGGCACATCTCTTATGTGAGTTGGAAAGAACATTCAGCTTGAAACTAACTCAGGAAGGTTTTCTTCCAACTGAATGATACCAGTGCAATGGGGTTATGTTTTAGCAGAAATGAAATAAAACCAAACTGAGCTTCTTTTGCACAAAGTTGCTTGTTTGTGAAAAATCTTTCCCCAAGTTTTGACCCAGAAGGTGTAAACTTACCTTTCCTCACTTTCTCATTGCATTACAAAAAGGAGAGATGGTGAGACATGAGAGTTGTAATGTATTTGTTTTGAACAAGCATTTGGTATTCATACATGCTGCTATGTGCTCTGGAAAAAGGAGCAAAAACCCTGGTGATCTCAAGGGGTATAGATTTAACACTAACTTTAACTGCAAAAAATGTTTTTATGTGAATTAACACAAGTATTGTAAAGTGAGAAAAATAATCCATAGGCTTCTGCTGTTTTCTAAACTTATCTTTAACTACTACCAAAAAGTAACAAGCACAACACACAGTTTGTGCTTGCCAGGGACTGATTCCTTAGCTGGAAAAGATCTCTGAGTGCAGAGAAGGAGGTGTCAGTACATTCCCCTCTGTTTCTGACAGCTTTGGGCAAGATGTCACAGAGTTACCGCTGCTGGGCAAGGTTCACTCCCTTGAATGCACCCCAGGCTGCAGCGTTAACTCGTCCTACACATATGCAAACTCCCAATTCTCTAACTCTTTACTAAAACTGGAGTCAGGATATTCTACTTTGTTCCTAACAACTCTCTCAAAACAATAGCAAAAACTGGCCCTGAGAGAGAAGCGACCCTCAGGGAGCAGCATGGGAGGCACTTTGCTGATCTTGGCTTTGGGAGTGGAGCAGAGTTTCTTTTCTCCTCAGAAGGACAGACAAGGTCAGTGCTCGCTAACTCCAGTCACACACACTCATACCTAAGGTGTCTGCACTGTAAAACACAATGTTTTTTGTTTTTTTACACAATGTAAAACACTGTAAAACACAAAACAACTTTACAATCTAAGTTTTAAAGAAGCTGGAACTAAAAATCCATTCAGGTGGCAGACGGAAGGCTCACAAGCGCACTGACATTTCATCCAGATTAATTTATAGGTTTATGAGGTGTTTCTAAAAACCAAGAACGCTGTACTGAAATTTTGTTCTTCCTTCTCAGCAGCTCTGAGTGTTTCTTTTCATTCTGACAGTCAAGTCTTTTGTTCAAGGCTTCATAACAATTGAAATAACCAGTTGTAATATCTTTCCTTTTGCTTTTTACCCAAAATATACTACCCTCCCTTCTCTAGAGAAACATTTCTGTCATTCCTTTCTTTCAGTCTATTTGTTATCAAATCAAATGTATAATTTTGAACCTTTCCCCCTCTGTCTCCAGAACATCCTGTACCTGACAGTATCTTCTCAAATTTTCCTCTCTCCACTGCCATTCCCCACCTGAATTACTGTTACTACCTGTACCATACAATTTCCCATAGATGCTGTCTCTATAAATCATGGGCACAATCCCACCTCGGCCGTGTTCATCAAACACTTCATGTCACCACATCTATGCTTGTTTTCCTCGTCCTCCAATGTTTCCAAGATGCACTTGCATAAAAGCCCTGAAAAACTTCATCTCATCTCACAGCTAACTCTGCTCTCAGCTAAGGACCCTTGGGTCCTTCCCACTCTGAGCTCATTTATGATTCTAATCAGAATTGGAGATATTATGCAATTTTTGTTCTGTCCTGGTTCAAATTATTTTACTCCACAAAGAATAACTCCAGAGGTATTCTCCTTGCATGGTTATGTAAGCAAAGAACCATTTATATTTGTGTGCAGCAATGCACCCTGGCAGCCACCACAGCATCAGCAATGCAGTGTGAGTACCGCGGGGACATGCACCAGTTAAATAAACCATGACGATTTTAAGATCAATCCGCTTAATGGACGAGGAAATGGAGAGGGAGGGAAAAGGGCTTACAGTGTTTCTGAAAATATTAAAAAAATGGAAAAGAAAGACAACTTATTACTGTATGTTGATAAATCACTACTTAAGTTCCAGGTTTTATTAAACATTTAAAGGTTAAAAATGACTTTTTTACCTCACTTTCAAGAAAGAAAAGAACCAACATTCTAATAAGGTTTCCATTTGGGCTATTTCGCCCCCTCCTCTTTGCTAGAGCCTCTTCAGCTTGGGGATCATGTCTGCTGAACAGCCTGAAAATAAGCAGAAGGAGCTCATGGCTATCACAACAATTCTCATTTCTGCAAGAATATGATGAGCATTCATTCTTGATACAGTAAATTTGTTCATAAAACAGTGCAAATATCTCAAGCTATTTCTTTCAAGGGAGAGAGGGCACAGCCTCTGCCTGTCTGAAGAAATGAATTTATCTTCAGAGTCTTTGAGTTCACAAGGCTGGAAAAATTTCACACAGGAAAAAGTTCTCCAAAACTTACTTATATTGAAGGTTTTCCACAGTTTTAAGTATTTCCATCACTCGTTTTGCATTTATAACTTATTCAGTCTTACAGTGGTGGCAGCACCTACTACAGCAGTGTGCCAAGAGCTAAGGTTGTATCACTCTGGCTGGGACACAGTACAAACAAACCTGACATCCATCAAACAGCCAACCTCAGGTACCAGGAGCAGCATCAAAGATAAAACCAGCTCCTACTCATTATTTGGGGTTTTACAGGTAAGTGACACACTCTGCACTGAGTTCCCTGATGCATGGCCCATCCCAAACTCCTCTCAATGCTCACATTTTCCAAGAGACCTCAGATGTGCCAGTATTACAGTTACAGCAATGATTGTTTTACTTTGAGAAGTCTGAAAGCTGTTCCTAGCTTTTACAGTGAAACCACAAAGCAGATTAACAAACAAAACACAGAATTCTGATTTCACTGCTGTAAATCACTGAAGAGAAAGTTACATACAAATGTTGTATTTTAGTTAAAAACATCCCCTCGTCCCCCCTGCTTATCTTAACAGATAAGCAATCGGCAATCCCTGCACCTCAGGGTTGAGCCAGTGATCCTCTGTATTTGGTGATCCTTTATATCCTCTATACTATTTGCTTTCCCTTGCTAAGCACAGAGAGCAAGTCTGATGATTATCACAGAGAAAGTGATAGTTAAATGTATTAAATTAGGTGACATAAATCACACCTCAAGTGCCTCAAATAGATTCTAACTTATTTAACTGGAGATTTTCTTTGCAGAAACCAAGACGAAATTAGTTAAGAATGGGACAATCTTGTCTCCATGCTGTTAGCTTTGAGACACACTTACAGAACACAGCTTAGTACCTTGTAAAAGAAGTCAGAATGAAGTTTCGTCTTTATCCTAAGTGCACGGAGGTGCAGATATGTCCTTATTTACCTTTGAGGCACTTTTCAAAAGTATTTTGTCACATGTTGATTAAAAAAGGAATTTTAGTGTATATTTTTAAAGAGAACTTAACCCTTTCCAATAACTAGTAAAATGTCTTGTCAGTAATGGAGATCTGCACATATATTCCTTGAAACAGACAGTGCTTGATCACAAAGCTGGAATTCCAAAAATCCACCAATGAAAGCTATGTGTAAAGTATCAATGTGGACTTGTAAATCTCTAATAAACCATAGAAAATTAGAGCACTGGCAAAGAAAAACAGATGTTTTTGTGTATCTTTCCTACCTGTATCTTGGCATGAAAAATTAGATAACCTGGGTTCTAATACAAATCCTCTATAAATGTAATAAATGTCACAACCCATGAGGAGAAAAAAATCAAACTCCTGCTAAAAGGTTTTTAACTGCAAACAATAAAAAGAAGATGTGTCAATGCCCTGGTCACAGTTACTGAAGTAATGTGACTCACATCCATGGAAAAGCTGGCTCACGTCCTTCGGCATAGTGAGGACATCAGAGATGTAACCATAATGCAGTGTATTTTCAGGGGAAGACAGTGAGTTTAGGAACAAATTTTGTAATTATTGCCACATAAAAACCTCTCAAGTTCACAACGTTGAAATAAACTAGCTTAAAACTTGCTAGAAATTATGACTATTGATGTATCAGGTAGATCACCATAGACTACAGACCCAATATATGTATCTTATCACACCGGGAATTCAGCAAGTGCTGAAGGACTTAAACCAACTTCAGCAGTTTGTGCAGCCTTTGTATATTTAACCCTCGAGGAGTTAGGAAAAGTTACCTCAATTGTAGAGCAAGAAAAATGTACATTCAGTTTCTTCAAGTCCTCAGGTCTTGATTAAACAAGAGAATAAAGTCTCTGGTTTAAATGAAATACCTGATTTGCTAAATTGGGATATTTCACTCCACTGCTTCATTGCTTTTTGATGTTACCTCTCTAGGAAGCATTCACAAATCTGGTCTTATTGCAGGGCAACTGATGACTTACTTTTTGTGGAGGAATTCCCCAGCTGCTACTGCCACAGGCCGGTGTGCTGAGTACACCAGGTGATAAACATTCTCACAGTCTTCATTGGACAGAGCCTCCTCGCTCCCACTGAAAGAGTCACAATAACACCTGAACTGCAGCAGAGGTTTCATTTCCGTCCCCTCACCTCCCACAGCTCACTTGGGACAGCTACAAGGTTGGTTCACTTCCCACAAAATCCTACATGGTTGAACAAGGACTTGAAGGACCTTCAAAATACAGAGGTATTTAAAGCGCCTGTAAGACTGGAAGTTTCTCTGATTTTCTTCTCCCAGTTGTATCAATATAGAGATAAAATAATATTATGAAAAGATCAGAATCACTGCATACAAACCCTCCCCTGCTTATTCCTTAGACCATCACACAAAATTCAACGCACATACTGCAAGATGCCAAACACTCATCAAAAATCATAAACTAAAAACCTGGCATCACAGAATCCTTTAGGTTGGGAAAGACTTCCATGCTCATAGAGTCCAACCATTAACCCAGGCCATCTGTGTTCACCACTAATCCATGTCCCCAAGCGCTACACCCGCTTTTGAACACTTCCCTGGGCAGCCTGTCTCAGAACGTAAGCAAAAATGATATAAAAATACCAGCACTGTCACAATCAGGATGTTATCTCCATCCTTGTTTAGTTGGCATCCATCAGAACCATTTATGTATCAGGATGCTAAATCATTTGGCTTCATACTAGACATAATTTTAACTGATCATTCCCCATCATGATTGCTCCAGACACCTTTTTGGAGTTCCTACCCACCAGAATAATTGCCCTGTGCTCTTCAAGGTGACCCAGGCTCTTCTGGTGCTAAATGCATTTAGCATTGCCTGGGCTTTCAACAGGCAACCAAAAAAGAAAGCAGGAATGGACAAAAAAAAAGTGCACTGGGTAATTTTTGACCTTCAAACTTATTGTGTTCCCAAAAATTGCTAATAATGCAAGGAAGAGATGTGCTCTACATGTCATTTCTGATCATATTTGTTATATTTATTTTTAAAATATAACAGTAGATGCAAGATTTCATTTCTTGCTAATATTACAAGGTTAATCTCTTTAAAACAGAGTGACCCATAAATAAAAAGCTGAAGTCTAGACTTCTTTACTAAGGAAAGGCTAGTGCAATCTTTTGTCCAAATTCTGCATGTCCAAAAACATTCTTCAAAGTAGAGCCACTGGATATAAAATATGAAGCAAAAATTCTATGCATCTGCTTGTAAATCAGATGTTCTTTAATACAGCTTTTAATAAATATATTATAAAAGCCTAGCAGTGCCCCTCCAGGTACACACACATGAGGCTGCTGCGGACAGGCTGGTTCCACGTCAGCATGTGGGAGGATTTCTGAGGTGATCCTTACCCCATGGGAGCCATTGCATCCCCACAAGGGAAAGCCTGGAAGCAGGTGTCCTACCACGTCACTCTTTTCAGCTGTGTCAGGAAATCAATCAACTCTCCCTACACTGGATCTGTGTTACTACTGGAGTTACTCTAGCAGGCGTAACCCGCAGACACTCCTTTTGGGAGGACAGTCGTTCTGCCCTTGGCAAAAGGTAGAAATGCCCTTTGGCATTCTTCCACACAATGGATGCACTAATGGCTCCAAAACATCCACACATTTTTACACTTTGCCTCCTATATTTCCATGAAATTAAATACCTTATTTTAGCTTCATGTCCATATTATATGTTCACTTCAACTTCATACTAAGTGTAAAGTAACGCATTCACTTCAATACACAAGCAAAGCACTCAAGTCACTCAAATGTTACTGGTTTAGGTAATTTTCCATGGGAATACAGGGGTTTGGAGCAGCACTCACTGGAGGATGAGCGTGACCAATCGAATGGCTTCCACAGCGACATCGTACTCCTTGTCCAGGGTCATGGACACAATGCGGTCCTGCAAGGGAACTCTAGGTCAGTCACAAGGCACAAACACAGCACAGCCAGCTGTGGATGGAAAATTCTAGAGACTACAAAATAAATACTTTTCAGGAGAAAGATGTTTTGACTGCACACTGACAATGAGAGTCCCCCAATATTACCCAGCCTTTTAATGTACCCCTTAGCTGTGTGCTATATTCACAGTGTAACAACAGGAACAAGTGCTTCAACACACCTTATCCTTGTGTGTTTGCCAGAAGGGGAGGGAGGGAGGAGACTTGGGAGTTACAGCACTGTTCTGGGCTGTGTTAATTTAACAGGTCTTTCCTGAAAAGTCACGTACTTGGGTTGGACAACAGCAGAAAAACTGCCCCACTTCATTCCCCTAAAACCAAATAATTTCAGAGGAAGGAACACTGCATATATGGAAATACTGTGAAGAAAAATCACAACTGAATTCATGCATCTGCAGATTGCCTGTGAAGTTGTGACCTTTTTCCTGTCTACATCTCAAGGTTTGAAGCAGATCTCAAGAATCTCAGAGCTTCCCCAGGAAAGTGAGGAATTCCACAGTTTCATTTTGTGTTTTCCCATACTCTTTCTAGTGGAGACAAGCACATCATTCTCCTGTCAAATCTAATGATTTTCTAACTTCTAAGGACCCTGTATTTATGATAAGTCTTTTAAGGGTTTCTTTGTCCCTAGGTTCAATTTGCTTACTGGCAAAAATAGCTGTGATTGGTGTATGTTGTCCTTCCTATCTGGGGAGAATTTCCAACCAGCCACAAAAATGCAATATGTCTCAGTGCTCTTTGCTTCACTTATCAAGTTACTGAAGAGAAATCTGGCCATCTGAAAATAAAACTTGATTTCTCTGGCTTAACCTGATTCAGGAAGGACTAGGTACTCTGACATTTTGGGATATGAAAAAGTAGAAATCAGGGACTGGAAAAGAAACAAGAGATGTGTAAGGCAACAACAGTGAAAGTCACCAGAACAAGCCAGGACAAAATAAAGGTTTTCACCTTTCTTCTCTACTATTCCATGCATTTAAGGGCTGAAGGGGAACATCAAGCAACTGATGTTTATTTCGATACAGAAATTTCAGATCAGTACTTTAAAAATGCATAGTGGCTGTCTCAGGTGTTACTTCCCAACAAAACCAGGTCTGCAGAGACACTTTTTGCCACTGTGACTGAAGGAGCCTCTATCAATCACTATTAAGTTCCTGGGGAATTTGATACATTTCATATAGACCTCAACAGTTTTAAAGACTGAGAAGTCCATGAAGAGACCCAATGAAACAACTTTCCACACCATAAGGTCTTGGCCAAGGAACAGCAATAACAGCACCAAGAGAAAGAACAGGCAGAGATACTGATCTTAAATGTCTCAGTGAAATTTCATGTACTCCCTCAAAGTTTATCTTACACCCCAGGATACCTCAGAGAGGGAACTAGTTGCACACAAGTGAGCACACAGGTGTAAAACTTCTTCTGCATCTCTGGTAAAAACCTGGAAGGGAGGAGATCCTCTCTCCTGTCCACAGAGCAGGAGGCACCCTCTGAATCTGGAGCCCTTTGGGACTTTGACACCAACTGATGTGAGAAGGTTTCCTTATCCTAAAAGACTGTTCTCTCCATTTTCCCCAAAAATATCAGGCTTAAAATAAACAGCACGAATGTGTCATTTTCTGCCTTGCGGCCAGCACCTCTGTGTGGTGGCACCTGCCAGCCAGGCCCCAAGAGCCTTCCCAGCAAGACCCACACACTCAATGCCTCTGAAGGTGTAACTTCTGTGGCTGAGGAAGTTCCAACCCCCATCTGCTCAATCTGCCTTTACAGAGATTCCCCGTACTGTTGTACAGCAGCAGAACAGGGCACAGGCCTGTATTTTTAAGTTGAAATACTAATTCTCAGCGTCTCTGAAGATCAGTTTTCCATTCTATATTGGGCTGTGAACAAGGCAGACTGAAGAGCCAATCCCTCCTTCAGCACAGGGTCAGGGATGAGGGACTCTGGCACTGACTGCAGAGGAGTTAACTCACAGTTTTTCCATACGGGGTCAGTTAATGCCTGTATCAGACAGGACTTCTTGATGGAAAACAAAAGTCTTCTCTTTGATGGACAAATTTTTGTTTTGGTCGACTAAGCTTATTTTCCAGCATATCACCTACTCTTAGAAACACCAATGCTGGAAAGAACAGGCATTTTTCAGTTGAAAAGGGGACAGGATCACATCCTTGTCACAGCTCTCTGGAAGGTGGTGAAATATTAACACCCAAGCACAAGGCACTCTGGATCAAATTAATTTATTCTTTAAACAGCTAGAAGACCTCTAGAGAGATTTCTCTCAGCTTGAATGGACTGAACTGAACACCAGCTGAACTGTGCAGGTCGATTAAATTTTGATGAAGAAATATAAATAAGCAGCCATGGAACTGAAAATGGCAGTTAGGTCAATTATTTTTCAAAGAGATGGTGGTAGAGTCTGTGGCAGCGAGACATTTAGCTAATGTATCAGATATTCAAAAAGCATTAATTTGGAACTTTGCTCCATCCTGGTGCCAAAGGCCACATCCCTGACAGCACAGCTATAAATCCAAGTGCAGCACTTGGGCCATGCCAGCTTTTTGTTCTCTTGATGTGGCAGAAACTCAAAGTGATTAACCATTATCTTAAAGAAATCTGTTCTCTAGGCTCACAGAGACTTTGAGAACACCTTTTCCTCTTATTTATTTCATAATGATACAGATTTCTGTAGTAAAAGCAGCTTTAATGGGACAGAAGAATTCCTAAGAGGGCTCTCTTCCCTCTGAACCTCTTTGACAGAAATGAAAATGCCTTGTGCCATCCCAAGCCAAGCAGCAATGCACAGGCTGACCTAGCTTCCTTTAAGAGAATTGTCTGTGCCATGAAAAGCAGGATGTATTTAGAGGTTTCATGTCCCTGTAGTTTTCTGGAGTACATTACTGAGTAACTATTGTCCAAAATGTCTCCAGTTGTCCTTAAAGTTTTGCGGGTGCATGGGACAGGTTCAGCCTCAAAGCAGTTTTTTCTCTTACAAATTATGGGATCCTGACACAGAAGCATGCAGCACATTTTCTAGTAAGAGAAGTAGATAAAAGCCCACGAGAGCTTTAGTAGCCTATTTAAAAATAAATGGAATTACAGAAGCAGCAAATATAAACAAATCTTAGTCGGCACAAAGGGAACAGGAAAGGCAACAGTTGGAGGGTCCATTTCTCTGGCTGTCCTGTGAGGATAAAGCAAACCAGACTTAAGGAGGCATTAGAGAAGCAGTCTGAGGTCTGAACCTGTTTGCCAGGTTCTCTCCTATGAGAGGAAACTTTGTCTTTACTGCAACAGTCCCAGAAACTGGCTTTATAAAATTAGAAGAATGCAGGCCCTTAAGTGGTCTCACAAAATGATCCAGTTTTATCTCCTACTTTAGTCAACTATACTTAGTTCATTCCTGGCAGATATTTATTTAATCTGCCCTTTGAGATTATCATCTTAAATGAAGGGGATTATTAATAGAGTCTGCTCTATTATATAATTACCATTTGAGAAAAAAGCCTTCCTTAATATCTAGGCTTTACTGCAGGTTCAGCATCTTTTTTCTGCATCTCAAGTGAATGTGGTAAAAGGCTGATCATCATGTTTTTATAAATTGTTTACATACAGGGGAAATACAACAAGTTTCCTTTTTTTTTTTTTTTTTTTGCTTTCTAGATCAAACTGGAGGAGTTAATTGTGAAATGGCAGACAAAACCAGTGAAGCAGCATAAAGCCTACAGGGAGAAGTTTAAGTCTTGTGCATAGTATTTATAAATATTTAAATCTCCACTTTTATAAATGGAATTTTTTATCAGCATTATAATAATGATTTAAGTTAAAATAAACCAGTCAGCTCTGTTTCTTTTCTAAACAAATATTTCATTAGCATTCTAATAAAGATTTAAATGAGATAAATGAGTTTTTCCTTGAGGGTAGCCTTTCCCACAGTAATGTGTTCTGCAGAACACAAAAGCCATGGGGAGAGGTAGCAGCTGACAGGGTGGCAGTGCCTGAACACTCTCCTCACCAGGCATCCAAATAAGAGCAGGGACAGTGTTTCCACACCCATTTCTCCAGATAGTTCACTTGTACAATAAAGCAGTCAGACCACAAAGTGAATTAACAGCCACGTTCTTATCCAGATATTAAGCAAAAAGTTTGTGCTAATAACAACCCCACGAAATATCTCCCCAGCACTTCTCTCCTGAAGGGCCAATCCGGCTCAGGGGGTTTGGAAGCACAATGTGCTGTTCACTGTGTAGAGGACTGTGATGCACATCCAAGTGACTCTCCCTCCAAACACAAGCACTTATTGAGCTAAGAAAAGCTGTGTAACAAACTATCTTTCACTATAGGCTGCTACTTTCAGCTATATTTTCGATTGCATAAGTATACATTCTTTAAATTCAGTAAATCTAAAATTAAATAAGTACAGGCAGATTGAATAAGGACAATATATAAGCTATCAATAATACATAGAGACAAATAATCATCCTGGGTAAGTCTGACAAATCTTCCAAGATAAAGCCTGTGAAATGGATTTGGCTTAATTTCAGCATTCAGTAACACAGTTTTAGTAGTGCAGTTACAAGCCTTGTCACAAACTAATGAGTTTATTCTTAATAGACATGACTCAAAGACCACAACAGGATGATGATACTTTTACTTTCTGTCCTCCTTCCAAAAACTGTATTTCCTCTTACCTTGAATCTATTAGTGAACAGCTCCAGTTTAGGAAACAACTCTCTGTTGGTATACAGACTCTGAAGAGCTTTCAAACACTTCAACCTCACTTCACCTTGCTAAATAAAAAACACTGAGATTAGCTGTCAGAATGCTTTAACCAAATGCACATGAATATTAAAAAACATAATACTGTAATTTGTTTCATTTACATTTAAAATTTTATGCAAATTACCAAAGCAAATTTGCAATTTAGCTAAAAACCAAAACTCACATGCAGTCACCTACAATGTTAAACTTTTTCCTATTAGCATATAGAAAGAATTAATGTGCCAGCACTTACATGTCTGTTAGTGCTTCCCTTTCAAGTGACTCCACAAAAAGATAAAGAATGTAGCAAGTAAATCCAAAATAAAGATGTAGGATCTCCAGGTGGTTGGTGCAGGCAGTGTGGCTGTTTGTCTTCAGGAAGGAGCCCACAGGCACCTCATGACTGACAGCTCGTGTTCACAATCAGTGCACCAGGGTTCAAAATGACTGGGCATGGGCTCAGCAACTCAACTAGCTCCGAGGGCAGCAACACAGGGCACACACATTGCATTTGTTATCCCCAAATGTTCTACATATCATCTCTGACAACAGGACAGCACAGGCTGAAGGATGCAAAAGGCGTGAGAGACCCTCCAGTGGGGAGCAGGCTGCTGCCACGGGAACAACACATCTGAGCCACAGCCCAAGGAGCCCGTGGGAAAAAGGGTGGCTTGTGTCCCTGTATCTGAGCTGTGCTGGTGGCAGCAGCTCATGCCCAACTGCACTTCCACTGGGGATTGCTTTGGTCTGGTGGGCTGCAGGCAGGAAATGTGGGTGTCATGGGACAGGGCCTGTGGATCAAGGTTTGTGTCCTACAGGAACACTGCTGATGAAGAGAGGGACTGGATCCCCTGTGCTGCAGGTGGACAACTCAACTGCACCATCTTGGCAAACTATGGATTCTTGTTGAAAAATATTTGTGGATAGCAAAAAGGTTATAAACACAAATCTACTCAAATATGATCCATAGAGTTCACTGCAGTGTCAATTTATTTTTACGAGAGTGAAGTCACTACCAAGTCTAAGGCCTTAAGCTGCTCAAAAACTCAAATGAACTATTGTACTTCATAAATAAACCTCCATACCCATAGGGCTTCATTTCTGAAACTGTCTATTCCAGAATCCAGTCTGTATTTAAAAAGTGCCCACACTAAAAACTGAAAGAACATTTGCAGACTGACGTAAAAACAGAAGATACAAATTCCAATTTTAAAGTTTCTTTCCTCCTTCATGCCTACTTCAAAAATTGAAATAGAAGGCAAAAGCAGCACAGAAGTTGGATTTTCAGAAGAACTTCCATGAAGAACAACTGTTCCTGAGAAATCATCTCTCTATATCCATGAGGAGTCTCTGAGCAATCGTGTTCTCTTCTAGGGATCTTTTTGACTACCACTGCAGAGAAAGTCAATGAGATGTAAGCTACATTTAAAGGGATCTAACATAAGATCGTTCCACGTACAGAAAAGAACTTTCTTGAAGAAAAATTACATGGATGTGATCAACTGCTAAAAAAGCCCAGAGAAATGCTTCTTGACATTCTTTTTTAACAGCACCTGTGTGGCAGTATGAGAAATGGTGTCTCTGTTGTGTGGTGCTCATAATGCCCAGGATGTCTGGAGTCATCACTGCTCACAGGATATGAGCCTCTGACGGCCTCAGCTTACTGAGCCCCAGCAGATCAGGCTCAGGTTAGTTCTGGCCCATACGAACACTGCAAGGCACAGAGAGGCAGCAGCTTTAGTTACAGCTGCACTGGAGCCTGTCCCACCTGTGAGCTGACGGCCAAATGTAAAACTCATTCACAATGAGACCCAAGACCTGTGCAGAACAGGCTCAGACTGTTTGGGCCCATGGAGCTCAAAGCCCTTGGAGACTTCCCCAAAGTCCATGGATCGATGGTCCCAGAGCTCAGTCCAGGCCCTGTGCTGGGCTCTCTGTAAGGCTTAAGCCAGCAAATGGAGCCAGGCAGGTAGGAACCACACCCTGAGTACGGTCTCCTTGCATGGCTCCTTGCATGCCCTGCCAGAAGACTGCAGCCAAGTCCTAACCAAAGTGTCCTGGACCAGATCTGAGGAGAAGGGACTGCAAGAGCAGGTGAGGAAGAGAGAGAGAAAGGCTGTGTTACACCTGGTCCCTCTGGCTGGGAGCAGGACCAGGAGACGCAGAGGTAAACCCTGGAAATGACTGCCCCTCTGGCAGAAGAATGATGAAGGAGGACTCTCTCTCAGTCTGTTTTTTAAACTGTTGGTCAAGGATGTAATTCACCTCTTTGGAGAGGGAAGATCTCCTGCACATCCAGCTTGCTAATCCTGGTAGGAAGATTTTAAAACAAAGTCAGTGGAGATGAGTGGCAGGAACGCCCTGGGAAGCCTAAAGAGCAGTGAGCTGGACAGGAAGCAAAGGGCAGGGTGAAGGTGTGTCTGGATGCACTCCTGTGCAGACTGGAGGAGCAGCAATGTGCCACAGACCCTCAACGCTCCACACACAGGATGGATCTTGGTAACTGTGAGAATCATCCAGCTCACAGGAGCTTTGAACACCCCAAACACCTCCTAGCAAAGCAGTAATTGGGTGGGAATGCTCAAGTTAGGGTGATTCTTAAGAAACTTATGCCAGTGTAAAAGCTGCAAACAGGGACAGACAGGAAGGACAGCAAGAGACTTAGAAAACTAAGATATGAACTTATTTAACTAATTAATTAATTAATTAATTAGGAGGTGAACCACAAGAGGAACATCTGTTCCAGAGGACCCTGGATTCATCCTTTCCACAGAAACAGACAATAAGCAAAGTAAGAGGAATGCAAAGAAGCAAAAAGCATTTTCTTATGTGTCAGGAACTGGTTTTAAGAACTATGTCCAGGTATCTAGAGACAATTATGGTTTCAAAACAGTTCCACGCATCAATGAAGTATGTGAAAATTAAGATTGAACAGTCTAATTTAACACTTTTATTTTCAAGAGGGGTTTTTTTAATGCAATCATATTATAGTTTATACACTTTTAAGTTATGCTCCCAGATACACGGGAATGAAAAAGATGCTTAAAAGCAGAGAAAGCCAAAACTTGAAAGCCACATTCAAATGAGAATTTATTAAAAAAAAAAAATCCCTATAGACATTTGTTTGAAATCTGGGAAGCAGGATTAACAAACAAAATATAAGGATTTTCTAAGTTAGAGAACCAAACTTCTGTATCCTACCTCTGAAAGACTACATTGGAGCTACTACAAAGAAGTGTAAGAACTGTTCTTCCCTGTGGTTTAATTTGTATGTCTTCTGAAGTAAAATATGAAACTGCTCATGAATCTCCTGCACTGCTGTCTCCTTTTTGCAGCAGCAAACTTCCAGAGAAGTTAATAATTTTGGGGTGACTTCTGTTCATGTGAAGTGGAAATAGCTTATGGCTATTGCCTAGCTTTCATTTTTTAAATACCAAATATAGCAAAAATTATCTCCTGATCAAATCAAGAAACTTGGGTACCAGCTGGCAGGTTTTTCAGGTGGTGCCAATGAAAACCATGCCGTTAAGGGATCTTGTACTTCTGGAGGCTTTGCATTTTCAGTTGGCTCTTACTCCATCTTTTTCCAATATATTCTTCCTATTGCACCTCCACCCTCCTTTCTGTGTCTCCCGAAATGTCTCTTTCTCTCCATTCTCTCCTTTTTCATCCTTTGACACCTGCTCCAGACTCTGCCCCATTCTGTCTACAGTCTGTCTCACTTGCTAGATGACACATCCACTACATCAATAAAACCCCACCACCTATCAGGTGGACTGGGACATTAAACACATTAGTGATTTAAAGACTTAGAACCCCAAGGCACTTCTGTGGCCTGCAACAAAAAATCCTACAAAGCAGAGGCAGGAGAGCAGTCTGACAGAATTCTGCTGTGCCTGGTCCAAATGGTCCAGTTTTTTACCCTAACACTGTAATTCAAAATTTCTCTGATATGAAAGAACATGTTAATTTTAAAAAAGCTGAGGCATAAATATGTGTTAAGGCTGCAGGCAGATGACCAGATCCTGGCCTGAGGTTAAACTAACTGAAGAGGATGTGAGAAAATACTGCACATGACATGAGAAATTGCTGGATGTGACAGATGAGAGTGTGAGATTCCACAGACTGGTAAAGGGAGTGATGTGAGAAATGGATGCACTTCAAAGACACTAGGAGGGGGCTGAGAGCTGTGAAGTGCAACCCCACTACATTCCAGAGGTGCTACTTTGTGGAAATGTTCTACAAGGTTTAGAATGTGCTCCCAAAAATCCACTGCAATTATTCAAGGGATAATTTATTTAAATTACAATTCCTAGTAAAACAAAGCCCTCCACACACCTTAAATCCTGATCCTCCAACCTGAGCTGACCGCCCCACTGGTTTGCTAACTTGAACAATGATATCTTCTCCTGGAGCATGGCAGCTTGTGAGGCACAGCAATGTCACTAACAAGGGACACAGAGCAGCAGCTCTGTCCCTCCAGGCACCGCCACGGCTGTGCTTCCATGTCCAACATTCACTGAGACACAGTGCAGTGGCTCGGGGGCAGAAAATGGTCATGGCTGATGGGAGCAGTAAGCAGGATCTTCCTCCTGATCAAGTTTTGTTCAATGGGATCTAATGTAAAACTTTGGGGAAAATCTGTAAAGAAGTTTGAGAACTACAGGTTTGGAAATAAATCCCATGTCCAGAGGATACTCTTACCAAGTGAACTGCTCATCCAAATGAAGGCAAGATGCAGTTAAAAGGCAGCTGTAGTTAAAAGAACCAGCAGGAGCAGCTGACTTCTATCATTAGTGAAAGCCAGCATCTGTATAACTCATCTTGTTCAGAATTCAGCACAAGAGTGACCAAGTCAGAGCCTAGATATTAAGATGATGTTTGAAGTTATTGAAAAAAGTAATATTTTTAAAGAATCAGCTGTTAACTATCAGTTATGCTAGTCATCAGAATGAACTTGCAGACTTACAATTTTTTTTCCAGCGGTGCTCCTAGAAAAGGACAATAGTCTGAATCAGGATGCTGGAATTTAAGGAGCTTTTCAACAGCACAGTAAGTCTCCTTTGTATTCCTTGGATAGTGTTAGCAAGAGAGTTTAGAGTAAAACAAACGATTCCAGTAGTTTTGGTGGGAGTGGGAGCACAGACAGTCCCACTGCTGCCTGATGTACAAAACCCCCCAGGCAAAAGTGCAAAGTCCTCTGTCAGCACCCAGAATGGACTCCTCTTGCTGCAGGTGCTGGGTGGATACCATCAGTACTAAGAACTGTGCTGAGCCAGAAAACCACATCTTTTGCTTCCATCTGGTGTTTCAATAATTTTCTGAAGAAAAAGCTAAAGAGAACCTTAAAAAGATTCTTCAAGGAAGAGAAAGTGAACTGATGAGAACTCCACTGGTTGTGGAATCAGTGGTGTCTGTTGAGGACCCAGAGATCTCCTTTTTTCCTCTAACCTTTGGGCAATGTAAATGGAAGACACGTGGAAATCTCTTTTCCATTCTGCTTCAGACACAGAGGCTCTCAGGGGTGCTCTGAGGAGACTTCTCTTTCTCTTGTAATCAACAGAAAATCCCCATGGAAGGATTTCTATCAAAATACTTCAGCAGAGACTGAACACATGAAAAGCACATGGACCAAGCAGACTGGGAGTACTGCCTCAAAATTTAAGCCAGTATCTGGAAGTGACCCAATTGAAAGATACCAGGTGAGGAAACAGAACAATCTCTTTGTAAGCCAAGGATGATGCTGTGCTGGGCAGCACAGCAGCAGCTGCCTCCAGTGCACTCTGCTGTGTGTGGGAATACACAATACTCACCCTGTCATGTAGTGTCCAACCGACATATTTCAAATAACTATCATTCAGGAAGGCATCACTGTACATTTTCATCCAGACACCGATTTCTTCAATACAGACAGCTCTAATCTCAGCAATAGCATCACTAATACGGAAAAAGAAAAGAACAAAGATTAGCCAGATTACAGACACATGTACTTCTCATTTCCATTGCCATAGCTATAATATTTTGCTTTTACTTGTCATGAACCTCACTATGTGAAGCCTGTCACTATTCTTACTGCCATCTCACTGATTTTCTGTTCCTCTACATCCTTGAACTCACTGATCTATCTAATAATTTCAGTGTTTATATATTCTCGTACATTTCCTCTACGTAAAAAAATTCTCACCTTAGTCTGCTTCTTAGTCTATTACTCCATCTTTAACCTCTCTCTTTTCAATGAGAATTATGAACCCAAGCTACAAACCTCCTCTGGGCAATCACTTCTGAAACAGCATCACTGACATTTGCTTTGCAGCCCTGTCTCCAGCTCAAGGTGCAGAACCACTGCAAGGTGGGAGAAGCTATTTGGTTTAGCCAAAGGCACCTGCCAGAGGAGCACAATGGAATTCGCTACACAAATTCCTCTACTCATTTCACACCCCCCATGAACACCCCTACAACAAAACCCATGAGAATTTTGCACTTCAGCACTGGTTTCTTCCCATTTTCTTGCTTTTATCCTATATTCTGTGGCAAGTCATGGAAAAAGCAAAGACATATCTCAGGCAGACTTATCATCTGCTTAGTGAGGAGAGGTGGCAGGAAACTGGAGAGATCACCTAAGGAGACCAGGATGGAAACGCTTTCCATCTGATTGGCACTTCCTGCCTGCCTGACATGGAGCATGACATCTTTACTAATAATGAAACAATGGGAAAAGGGATGGGGGCCATCTGTCCCTTCTGTAATTCCATCTCTGGGACATCTGTTACCATGAGAAATCACTTGTGCCACTCCAGCTGGCACTGCCTCACAGTTCCAAATTTCAGCCGTAATACAAGAAGAACACAAACAGCCACTGCACAGAAGAAGGGAATGTCTAGTGCTTTGCAAACACTGGACTTGCTTGTAATTGAGACCCTTGTTTGGTATTTTTATTTTAAAAAATCTTTTTGGAAAAGTAATAAACATCAATTTAATTCTAAACCAGACCAACAGAGCTCCAAAATGAAATTTAATTTATGGGAAGGAAAGAAAGACATTCTGAGCTTCAAGCAAGAGAATAATTGCAAAAACAAGAAACTGCATTTTTCTGAAAGTAATACATTTTACAAAATATAAATAAAATGCACTCACTCTTCTGGTCAAGACACTGCACAGGTTCATAGCCCTAACCCAGTGCAGCAAATCCCTGCTGACTCCATACTGGAACTATGTACTTCTCTCCTGCAGGCTGGATCCAGCTGATCCAGCGCCTTTGTCCTGACCCTGACCTTCCAGACCCTGAGCTGGAACCTACAGCTCCCACAGTGACCATGAACCAAGCCCAGCATCACACATGGCCAGGGGGACTTCTCCAGGCAAGTCTTGGCATTTGAATTCAGCTTGCAGGGAGGAAACTGTACGGCTGTAACAGCAGAAAAGCATAAACAGCATGTAATGCATTTAATGCAATACGATGAGGGAGACATCTGTGTGAATGCCACCAAACCACTGCCATTGTCTCTCCTTGCCTATGAGAAACACATTAATTGTAACAATTTCCCAACAGCATCAGTAAATCTGGTCTGTCCAACTTCCTGAAGCCTCTGTAACCTCAGACCGAGGTAAGGGGCAATCCACAATGGAGACAAGCTGCATTAGGAGCAGGGCAAGGCATCAAACCAGCTGCTCCTACCAGGGATTTCTCAAACAGGTTTAAATAGTGTAAGGACCAATGTGCTAAGTATCACACTCAAGGGCTAAAAACTGCATTCCTTATGGGAAATACAACCATAATGAAGACAAGTTTTAGTTAAAACTATGACTATAGTCATGTACATATATATGTGTGTGTGTGTTTAATTGTACACTGCTTCACACTGAACTAGATTAGCAATTCTCTTATATGGAGTTGCTTTTAAACTATTTTAAAAGCAAAATATAGGTGGAAGAATGCAAGACTTACGGAAAAACCTAAACGATTAGTACATATAAATCAAGAAAAGATGGGGAGCCACATCTACAGCAACCCAAAGTAGCCAGGAAGACATTTTTACTAGGGGATGACAGCCTGAGTCCTCACATCCAAGTAGGTTATTTCACCACCTTATAAATTTACTAACTGTAAAGGATTTTGAAAGGATTTAATGGCAATCCCAAAAAGAACCTAAATGTCAACAACCATTTAATCATGCAGCACAGCCAGCCAAAAAGCAGGAAAAATCATGTTTTCTCTAAGAGTGCATTCAAGCTTCCCTAGGGAGACAATGAAAAACTGCTTCTTGATTCAAAAGCCTTCTCAGGGATCCCTCAGCACTATGGACACTCACTCCAAGCTGCTAATTAAAAAAAAAAAAAAAAAGAAAGAAAGAAGAAAGCTATTCAACTGATTAAGAGATTTATATAAGATTTTAACATCTCCAGTATAGTTGAAAATGAGACAGAATCATGGATAAGGCATGTGAGACCAGCAAAGAGACTCAAGCTGCTGGAGAAGCAGGGGAACTTGTGAGACATCACTTCCCATTCCATATCACCTTCCAGGTAACTATCACCCATCAGAATCACTTGTGTTCCTGCAGGAATCACTAACATGGACTCCATGCCCATACAATGCTGTATCAAACACAATATAGACAAAAAAATCTCTGTACCTTTGTTATGAATGTGGTAATTGCTTGTAATTAAACTGTAATTCTTTTCTTCTAATTTTTATACAGTTAAATACATTTTAGCTTCTGGTCAGAGTTACTATGAATTGTTTAGCTTTTTGAAAATACACCTTATTTCTGGATGACACAAGAACATATAAATACTAATTATACCTGCACTGGAAGTGCTTTTGGAATAATGAATGCATTATTAATAATAATAATTATAAATTAGTGATGTAAGCATGTATTACTTGCCAAATGCTTCTAGAAAGAAACAGAATCTAGTCCAGCACAAAGGTGAAAACTAACACGGGATCTACAGATCTTAGACATGATATATATTTAACCCTCTTTTCAGCACAAACTGCAAAGCAAGGTCTACATGGGGAAAATATTCACAGCACAATTCACAGCCTAAGCAGTTCCTACTCTGGGTAAAGAGATCCTCCATGATGCAGCTTCCGAAAAAATTTGACAAAAGGGGTTCAGGTAAGAAATTCTGCATCTCCTTTTGAAATTTTGGCTTGATAAGGCAGGCCCATAAACCTTAGGACAAACCACAGAAGTGTCAGGAAACAGATCTTACCAGTGCCACTCCAAGTGCCACTTCAGTGTACCTTTCACGCCAAAGTACACACAGGAATTGTGGTTAAGGCCAGAAGTACTCAGGACCTGAGCCATAGAGTCTCTGACGGATATTTGGGATATGTCAGGTGCAGAGCACTATGCTCCTCAGGGTTGCTGGAGTGGTTGTCAGCTCCAGCTCATGGGTTCTTTCAGTCTGTTTAATCACAAACTTATGAGGTTAATCACGACTAAACTGAAAGCCCTCTAAGCAAACCTGGCTGATGTGCAGTGCCCTGGATGCTCACATCCTACAGCACTGCGAGTGCTGAGTCAGACCAAGGCATGACCTGGAGATGACCAGCAGACCAGGAACTGCTTCAAGGCTTCTTGAAAGCTCCTAAAGGAGCCTGACTACTCTCATTGCACCTGCTTGCCCCATCTAACCACTGGAGATGCTGCTTCTCACACCTTGTTCTGAGACAGCCAGAACTGCAGATAACCATCAGAAGACACTGGTATTACTCAACAGGCAAACCAGTCATGAACAGAAAAATACAGATATTTTAGTCAATGAGTTGGGCTGAGAGTTAGTCTATAGAAAAACTTTCTAACAAGGACAGAACCAAGGGTGACTCACTGCCTTAGGCCTTCTGTGAGATGGAAGCTCAAACTCCCACCCAAAGGACAGGAAATGCAGCAGCTGCACAGGACCACACCACTGCCACTTGGACAGAACTGGGCCCATCTCTTGGGCTGCCTGGCAGTTTGGAAACATTTTGAAGATGTAATCATAATGAGAACTGGACAAAAATGTCTTTTCTACTTCTTTTTTCTATTACTCTCATCTCTGGAGCTGAATTGAGACCCTATAAAAGAAGAAGGGTAAGAAAAACAAGAGTTCAGAGCCAACTTCCAAAGGTTCTGGTGAAGGCTTACTGCATATCCCACTCATAGGAGGGTCTGGCACACAGCACTTCCATTCCTAAATACTTCTGCACAGAGCGGCTATTTAAGTATCTATTCCAATAGCCTGTTACTAGGCTGATTATCCAGCGCTCCTGCCAGACCAAGGAATTTATTGTCTGAAGGTATGACGTGCATTCTGAGAGCTTAACGTATCTCTGACCCCAGTGTTTCCCAAAGAGGTCCTGTCCCAACACCTCTGCTCATATGAAGTATGAGGCACAGCTCTGCAGGGAAGGGAGCAGTGCGTGCTTTTAAACTTCACAGAAAGGTCAAACTCAAATTAAATGACGCAACTTTTTGCCTTCTCTTTTTTTAATGCCTGTAAGTGACACCAGTAATTTCCGTCTGTTTTTTCAAACGTACCTAAAACCATAATGCATTTCCTTGTCACGTAAGAGGTATGTTTTGCCTTCTTAGGAGAACATATTTAGGGTGCAGGGAGAAGGATTTTTCTCTGGTTTGGTTTAGGTTTCCGTTTCCCTGTGCTGACTTGTTTGTGCTTCCTCACCAAACTGCCATCCAATAACCCCTCTCCTTTCTCCCTTTTTGCCATGTCTTGTTTCCCACAGTGGAATTCCCATGTAACTTGTCACAATAATCCTATTTATTCTGTAGCAGGCAAAGGAACATCTTGAAAAGAGACAGAAGCATCTTCTCCATAAAAATGGCAATGCCATCTAGATTTGGCAAGATTTACCTTACTTGCCAGTACTGACAAAACATGACCTCAAGACAGGCTCATGCCCTGCATAAATTCCCAAACCCACTGTGTCCATCAGTGTGAGGATCCCCATTCTGGTCTGCCAGAAGCTAAAACTGTAACAGTTCTGTTTTTCTGGACAGTCACACCTGCAGGAAAACATCTTTAAGCACTCAAAACAAAAAAGATACTATGATGTAGGACTGACATCTGAGATTTCTCAGTCTTACCCTCTGAAAGGGGAATGTGTCTGGACACACAGTGCTAAGTCCTAGGCAGGGAAAGAGCCAAATCAAAACCCCGACACCTCAGATAACAGCTGAGAGGGACAAACATTTTATAAATACTCATTACATCTGAGCAGCAATGTGGCAATAATCTCAGATTCAGTCATCTCTGATATGCAGATACAACTGAAATGAAGAAATAGACCTCCTCTCCTTTTTATATACATGTACCTTGCAAGCAATTTTCAGCTTTTGACTTCAGTAAAAAAAAAAAAAAAAAAAAAA
>VZTF01008347.1:181088-288082 GCA_013397755.1 Cnemophilus loriae
AAAAAAAAAGGACAAAAAAAACCATTGGACAACCAAATATATCATAAAACCACAGAAACTTACTGAGAAGAAATGGCTGAGGAAGGAGAAGAGGCAACATGCAGTGAGGTGAGTACATTTCCTGCATTCTTATTAAGAATATCTGTTTTTGACCAAATCTGCTGTTCACACTAGACTAGGATTATACCGAGAAAACTGTTTAGCTATTTCTGCAAATCCTTTTTTTTTTCTCCTTGATGAGAGAAGTGAGCACTGAAATCTTCCAGTAAATTGGAAGCCAATCTACAGAAAGAAGATGTAACCTCACTGCAACACTCATCGGAAGACACAGTCTGAATGAAACAGTTTGGGGAGTTTTGTTTAGGTCAAGGACTTGTTATTTAAGCTACAAAGGTCACTAGGCATGAATCACTGTGGCCGAGTCTGAATCATATTGAGGGATGGGACTTACTCTCTGGGAATAATTAAAATAACATTCTTTTGAAATCATCACCACTTGTGCATGGTTTAAGGCCTGTAAAATCATGTGGCGTTTATAAATAATTTAAACTATTTGGGAGAAGGAATGTTCAAGAAATTAAGAAGTTATGAAAGCAGATAATAGTTCGAAATCCTTTACATTTTATCCCCCCTGGGCTTTGTCTTCAGTTAGCTGGGTTTCACACAGACATTTTCCCCCTCTATGGTCTCGTCCAGCTGTGAGTGCAGGAGTCTCACTCTGTGCTCTCTGTTGTGTACCATTACTCATAGTTTAGTGTATGTTGTAAGAGACTCTTTGGGGCTCTCCAGAAAGGTCAGGGACAGCTAGTGCTCACATAGGTGGCTCTGGGGGCAAGGTGGGAACAGGTTCCTCCTGCCCTCTCTGAACAGTGGCACAAGTGGTGCCACCACCTGTTTGATTTCAGTCAATTCCCCACTGGTCTAACAGGGCCACCACAGGCATCTTTTTCCAGGGCATGGATGGAGTTTATTTATTTGGCCTCTCCTTTGTTACAGCAACATCAGCAAAATCAGGTCATTACTAGTAGTGGCAGGAGGCATAAAAAGAAACTTTTTTACAAAAAGAGGATTTCAAAAGAAAAATGAAAAGCACCAGATTGCAGACCACCAAAAGGCTGAGTCTTTTTCCAACCCCACAAAAGAGCATGAACTACTAAGAGCATATTTCAAACCAGTGTTTTGTTTGATATAATACACTAAGTTCTGAAGGGATAAAAATGGAAACACTCTTAGAATTTAATTTCTTCAGCTTTTTTCCCTATGCCATGAAAGCTGCTCTCCTAACAAAATGGTGTGAGTGCTACACTGATCTAGCACACTCATTTACCTGCCAGCTCTGCATACCCATCCTCCTGCTGCCAAGCAGCTCAAGGCTTCCTGATCATAAACCATGAACTTTCTTTCCACGCTCAGGTACTGAGGAGACACTCTCCAACCCCCCTGTGCTGCTCACACTCACACATTTGTTGGCACGAGCACCTTCTCAGTTTCCTATGTGCTCTTCTCCAAATTACAATCATCCCTCTGTCCAGCTGAACTATGGGTTCTTCTTCACTTTCTAACCCTCTTCTCAGACACCCTTTTTTCCTGCCATTTTCCCAAAAGATTCTATAAATTACAAACCTTTAAAGCAGAACTGAAATCTGAAAGTTAATTGCATAGTTTAGTACCCTTGAATTTTATCTTTTTATTTCAGCAAGTCAATTAACATTTAAAGAGGTGGTTGCACCAAGGTGCTGCAGATGCTCTGAGGCATCTTGTGACGCACAACAACCCTAAATCTATTTTAAAAGACTACTGCTTTCTGGTAAACCATATTCCAAATTTGCTGTTTACACCCAAGACATACAAAAGGAAATGCAGGCTGGAGGACAACTGCTATCCTATGATACGCAGTGATTATTTGATTATTCCTAAGATTTGTCATTTTTGTGCTCCCAACATGGACAACTTTTCTTTTCAAAATGCAAAGATTCAAAGCCCATGTCTCCCACAACACTTTAGAGCTGTCTACTGAATTAAAATAAAGTTGCATGGATGGCTCTTGTGTAATTAATAGAGGTTACAATTTGTATGTTCTTCCATAACTTCAAGTGCTTTTGACAGTGATCTTGCAGCATCTAGAATATTACATCAGAAGAAAATCAACCCAGAAATTGCCCTTAACTTTCTTTAGGACCACACTTTGTTAGCAGAGCCTACTGGAACATGCATTTTCTTACCGGTATCTATGAACAAATATACCCTTAAAAATAGAGTTCATCATATTTTCGATTTCATCTTGGTTTTCTTGTAGCTGTGAAAAACAAAACACAAAATAAATAAAAGATCATTGCTTATTATAATTTGGTATTCTACAATTCCTTAGTGGGAAACTTTAGAAGACCTTGGAAGAGCACTTGAATAAATTCACCATTTCTGCTTTTCCAGCACATGCCTATATTGTGTGCATATATATACAAATATTTACATTTATATATGCAATGTCTTAATGGAAGAAAATTAACATTCACTACAAACATCAATTTAGTCTCTCAAGTTAGTTCTTTGAAGTGATCATCAACTTTTGCTACTGAAAATGAGACAAGTAGAGACAATGTGTGCAGTAATTTCAGCAGTGCTGTGTTCACAGGGAAACACAGAGCTGAAGTGAATGACAGCTGCAGAAACAAAGCTGGTAACAGATTAGTTTTGAAAAAACTAATGTTCTATTTAAGGAAAGGAGTTGAAGATGTTCTCAATCTTAAGTAAAAGACTGTCAGTTGCTTGAACTTCAGCACCCACAATAACTGGGTTTCAGAAGCAGGAAGATCTCCAGGATCAGAGCATACCTGACATCCAGGCCCTAGACTGCAAGAAACCAAACCCAATTTCAAATGAAAAGGTGTTATGAGCATGCTTTTATAAATGAGAGCATTTTCTTAAAAATCTTTTCACTTCCTGGGTAATATGAGCACATTTTGCAAGTACTATGGAAAGCTTACCTCGTGTCAATTAACATGTTAACACAACTTGGAATTAATTACAGTATTCTCATACTTTCAGATCTTGTACTAAACTAAGTCAGTATAACTTAATTACACCTAAATGCAGCTTTGTTAATAAGATGACACCAATTTTATCCAATCAGCTTTTGGAGCAGCCATCGTTCTTCCATCAAGGTGTTCATTACAGTCCAAGCACAGCACCACAATGTAGGAATGTAAATTTGCCCACATTATCAGTAGGAAAACCACAACAGAGCCTTGCTAGTAGAGTGTACATATGCATAAAACAATTAAACCTGTATATTTATGGATGTATATATTTAACAGATAAAAGGTTTTGAAGCCAGAGACAAAATCGTGATCAGCTGGTTTGACTTCCTGCATGGCATGAGCTCTGAAACAGTTTCACCGAAGGGCTTCTGTTTTTCAGCCAAATATTTCTACTGCATCTTCCAGGTACAAGCTGAAGTAGCTTCACAACTCAGGGAGTGAAGCCTCCCAGTTCATAAAAGTGTAAGGAGGTGCTGTCTCCATTTTGCATGTGGGGAAACCAAGGCATTGAGGGCTCTTGACTAAATTGTCAAAAGCCTGCCAAATAAACTAATTTCACAGTAAAAGAGATTATGTACAAAGGGAAGAGCTGGGTGCACACCAGCTCTGCATACATGAACCAAGCATATTTAGACATGGCCTCTGGGAAAAGCAGCTTCAGCTCAACCCAAATATAAACAGACTAAATGCTTGTCTGAGAATTCATAACCCAAAGGGGACTGTGAGTTCCTAATCACTCCTCAGCTTGATCATTCTACAGGCTACAGGCAGGGAAACATCCACAGCAACATGGGGGTAGACACAGCCTAGCACAGGCCATGCAGTAAAATGAGGATGGGAATGAACCAAGAAGCCTCAGAAGGCTTTCTGAAAAACTACCAGGGCCCTGGAAGAGGAAGCTCACAGAGAACTCAGGGAATGATTTCTTGGTATAAAACCATACCGCAGAAAAGAGGTAGGAGAGGATGGACTTTCTGAGCCATGAGAAAGTTGAGATACTAAAAAAAGTGTAATTTGACATCTCTCTGAGTGCAAAGCGAAGTAGCACGGTAGAGGCCCAGGCAGCACAGATGAAGGGACAGCACGGATGGCTTCCTCCCTCTTCTGCACAGAATTTACAGTTCACTATAAACATGGTAAATTATAATTTGGTACAGGTATCCAGGTGCTAGGGCACAGCTGGTGTGGAAGCAGAATTAGAGATTCAGTAGGTCCGTGTGAGATCCCTTTTACCTCTGTGTACTAACATTTAAAGGATACTATTCTCAAATGTATTTTAGAATCAGTAATGAATTTTCTCTGAAAGTCTAATCGCTTTCTACTCTTTCAAGTTTTCTAAACCATGCACTTGAATCTGAGTGCTTAACTTCAAGTATCTTGAGAGAGCATCTGTGTCTTGGGACTCCTGCTCTTACCAATGCAAAAATGATTTAACACTCCCCCTCTTAACAGAGATAAAAAATGAGGGAAACACTCTCTTGCTGACTCTGCAAGCAGGTTCAGAAGCTCAAAAAGACATGTATGACAAGCACAAAATTTGCATTACTACTGGCAGATACTAAAAAGACAACTTTCTCTGCTTTGTGGCATATTGCTACATAAATCATCCACTTGAGCTGAAAATCTCATTGATAAGACAGAGCTCCATGCACGGCTCTCCCACCAGGCCTGCAGATGATGGCATGAGAATGAAACACTTCAGGAAGTGCTCCATCTCCTCTGCTTCAGACTAACCTGCCACACTCAATTGGTGAACTGTCCCTCTATCAGCTTGTGAAGACCAACACATGCACGTGTATGTGCTCAGGAGGGGTGGTTAGGATGGCACTTCATCAAAGAATCAACTGAGGAAGTGCCAGCACAGAACGCCACTGTCAATTCAGTGTATGTAAACACCGTGAATATACAGTATTATGTCAGGAATTCTTACACAGAGCCATTAAGCCATCGAATCCTAATAGATCTCTTCTGCCCAGGTGCCCCTGGTGTGCTTAACCCCACAGACGTACTCGATCACCAGCACTCCTCCCTGGCTATTCCCAGGCAATGCTTTGCTCAGCTGGCATGAGCAGTGAGAGGAGAGCCCCTGAACACACAGAGCCAAAGGTAAGGACTGCCAAATGCTCCTTCTCCTGTCAAGGCTCCCCAGCCCTGTGCAGCCTGGGCATCCTTGCTCCACAGCTCCCCAGAGAGAAGATGTCCTGCAGCTCTGAAAGAACAGCTGGGGGAATGGGCACAGAGGAGTCCCCAGCCACAGAGCCACCAGCCCAAGGTAATCAGTGCAATTAGTGCCTTTGACACCTGCAAATTCAAAGCAACAATCAACAAATGTGGAATACAAACTCTGTTCCAGCTATTTTGCTTTTCAAAATGCTTTAGAACTCACATTCAATTTAGTATTTAATTAGAAATGTTTCTCTCACAGTTTGGGCAGCAGAGATTGTTCTTGCATTGTACCTTAACGCATGCTTTTCAAGAATTATGAAAACCAAAAAAGTTGTGCTGTAGATCATAGGGGTAAAATAAAAATACATAATTGTAATTATCTCCAGACAAAGACTACAAAGTCAAGCAATTCTGAGTCAAAGTTGCACCTAAAGGAATCCAAGGTGCACACAGGCAAAGCACCCAGACATCCTTAATTGCCACAGAGTAAAACAGTGGTGGAGAAAATTCAAAACTAATATATTAAAAATCATAAATTGAAATCTAAGCCATATAAACTTTGATTTTTCAATCTCTCTTGTGAGTTTTACTTGATATCGTTGTACTTTATGGTTGTTTGGGTGTATATGTATTAATTTTCTGCTTGTCATCTTTAAATTTAAGTACACCTCTAAAACTGAAATTTCCTGTGATATAATACTTTATTTAGGGATGATTACAGCAACCTTCTAATGGTTTTTCTCACCTAATGCCAGACTGGTACTTACTAAAGGCGACTTTAATGTCTCCCTAGCTCCTTCTCCCTGAGAACAGGTGCTATAGCCCCAACTCCAGTGTTTCCTGAAAGCAGCTAAAAAAGAAGTACTAATGAGACACTGTGGAATAACTGCAGTGATCAAGGGGAAAAACGGGCAGTGCAGGGAGGGAGCGTGTGATCCTCTTGTCAGAATCTTTCTGCATCATCAGAACAGTGACTACTTACCGTTTGAGACTCTTCCTGCCCAGTCATACATAGAAGCCTGAGAACAGAATTCTCCTGTGCGTGCAGAACAGCACCACAAACTCAACTGAATGTGGCAATACAAGATTTAAGTAGTGTGCTTGAGATCACACAAACACCACGGCAGAACTAAGCTCTTTCTCACTGTGGTACTCAAGTCACAAACCACCCTAGGCTTTCTGTTGGAGGGAATGCATGTGAACCAGGAAAAAAAAAGCGTCTTTTCACTTGCCTCTTTTCTTTTCTGAAGCAGCAGCTCCAATCTTTCATTAGCTCTTTTGCCAATCATTTTGTTTCTCTCAGCTTCATACTGCCTCTGTGTATTGTCCTGATGAATGCTCAGGTTTAAGGCAACATTCACAAGAGCAGTCATAAGCTTCATAGCTGCAAAGGCACAAGACAGATTATGACTCTTTACCTGTAGTCAGAGCTCAGAAAATATTTCCTCAGCAGATCCATACTCACAGCAAAAAGCCTCTTGACCCTGGCACAGCCATCTGGAAAGGGACTTCCACCCAGGCAACACCCAGGTCACTGGCCCATGGTCAGAAAGCAGAGTCTATACCCCACACTGAGCTGCAGGCAATGCTCCTTGCTGTCTTCTCCAGACAAGCTCTGAGTGCACCTGGGAGCCAGCACGTGAGCCTACAGCATCAGGGCACCATGAAGGTAGTTGCTGGGGAGTTATGCCATTTCTGCACAGAAGAGTGACAGCAGAGATGGCTCCATAATAACGGTGACCTTAACCAATGGCTGCTGAGGATGGCTCAGTTCACAAGGGACCACAGCACAGCTTCTCTGAATGCAGGTCTGACACTGCTCTAAAGTCAGCTGTACAGCCATATAAAAATGCAATTTTTATTTTCACACATGCTGGATATGATATTGCTCGTGTCTCCTTTTCGGTACTAAAATTTATTTTTACAAAAAACATTAATAAGGGTCTTTCCCAAGTTCTGTGTGGTTACATAGCACAACACATTTTACAATACTGAAAAACCAGCAAAATAATGCAACAAACTATCACATTCTCTCTGCATGCTCCTCTAAATATGCAGCACTGCTTCAAGGTAGAAAAGCAACTACACAAATGGAGAAGTGAGGCTACTTGGATTGATTTACTCTGCTATAGCTCAAAGCTGGTAACCTACAGGTACTTCTTCCTACAGTGAATCATCTCTTATTCCAATTGACTAGCACAGAGGAAAACTGAAAACAAGGACTGAAAAACACTCCTTCAAGAAGAAATGCCAATCTACAAGTAGATTCTCAAAAACTTTATCAAGACTGAGCTCCATGGCATCATGTTGACCTCTGCTCTTTGGGACTGCAACACAATTAAACGTGCTAAAAACAGCTTGAAGGAAATTTGTAGAATCAAAGCAAAGCCTCAAGCTTGTTACAAGCAAACAAATAAATAAATGGCATGCATTGTCACTGGTAAATGCTGATATCTTTGCCAGCTCCTATCCATAATATATATGTTATCTAACATAATGCAATGTTAGATAAATGTATCATTAATGCAAGAAGTCAGCATTCAGTCAGTGGCTGAAATAACTGCAGTCAGTTGTGATGAACCTCAGCTTTAGCATCAGCTTATTCTTGCTGCAAGTTTCTAACTACAGAATCCATTCCAAACAGTGGAAACTCTTTCTTCCACAGAGCACAGGTCTTGGGAAATGACTCTCATAAGTGCTTCTGTTTCCTGACTTTAAACAAGCCTCTCATACTTTCCAAACATCTGCTCCATGCAGAGATGGACCAATCAATCCCAGGGACCAGAGTGCAGACCTCACTCCATAAACTCTTCCCTATGAACCAATCATAGTCTGAGAAAACAGCAAATAAAAACCACCCAGAACTGCAGACAGCATCAGATAGAAGGGAATATAGTTTAAATAACAGGCATGGATTTCCAGCAGGTTATCTAGGCTCAAACAGTGCTCACCTTGGAATACTGAATTTGTAGAGGAAACCCCAAACCTGGAAGCTTAAGCCTGCATAATTCAAGATTTTACCATCCCATTGCTAGTGAAGAACACAAGGGAATGTGTTTCCAAAGGAGTTCAGGAATCCCACAGTGAAGAACATATGGGAATGTGTTTCCAAAGGAGTTCAGTCACTATGAGTTGAAGGGTTTTGGTTTCAGTTTTAAAATCAAAATCCACTCAAATCTGGAGTTGTTTTTTCAATATCATTGGAAATCTGCCTCTTACTTAGATTCATAACAAGAGATTAAATTGTAAATAAATTCTGATAGTATTTGTTGAACACTGGGTATCGGTACACTTGAAACTGAAAAAATGTGTATGAGGCTGATTGTAGAAAGACTAAATAGCAATAAATACTGGCCATAGAAACATTCAGATTATGACAAATGTCTGCTGTAAGAGTCTCAAATATCTAGCATGATCTATGAACCTTGCAATAAGATGGATTTCTTATCACCTGGCATGACCAGCTGTAGACACCTACACCCAAGCCCTGGTAGTGCTTTGTAATTGAGAAAAACAGTTCCTCGTGGAGAGCAATTCATCGCTCTTACAGGAGACATCTCACATAGGTGTGATGAAATACATAAGGAAAGCCCATTTCTATCTAACGATACACCCAGGGCCTTCCTTAGGTGAGGCAGCTGCACTGAAAGGTGGTGTGGCTGCAGGCAGAAGACCGGGAGCCCTATAACCATGGCCCAGTAATCCCAAACCTTATGCTTCTCCAGAGTTAAGGCACAGATTATTTTTTCTGATGGATGGAAATTCTTTGATAATACAATTGTCCTGATACTTCTTTAGAATAAATTTATACTCTAAAATATAAAATTACTCCAACATTCTGTACAACAAGTGAACAATTAATAACAAAATACAAGACATAAGCATGCCACTTTTGATTCTCAGGATTCACTGGAGGCCCTGGGGATGACAGGAATCCCTAAGTGCCTCAGCACACTCCTTTCCAAATAAAAAAGGAGTATTTTAAGTGTAGTTGTACCATATGTGGTACTTGGATTTGATGAAGCTTTCCACAGTTTTAATGTTGGTCAGGGTCCAAATCACAAGTACTTCTCGCAGTGGATAAGCAGTAGCAAGTTCTGTGACAGAACCCTCCTGTGGCAGCTCACTCACCAGCCAGCGTGCTGGTGTGCCGGAAGGCCCGGACCTGCGAGTCGGAGAGGCCGGTGAGCAGCGAGATCACCGTGTCCATCATGTACTCGTCGTAGATGATGCTGTACTGGCACTGCCGGATCAGCACCCCGATGAACTCGCAGAAGTTGGAGCGGAACTTCTTCCACTGAGGCCCAGGCATGGTCAGAGGATAATCTCCACTGTCCTGGAGAACAACAGAAGAAAAAGATCAAGTATTGAAGGTCTCCCCATTTAATTTATTTAATGTTGCTGTAGCCATCGTGGTCTACAGTACTAAACTAAATATCATCTTGTTCCTTCAAGCCAAGGGAGAAAAACAAATTAAAACAACACATTATTCTTCAATAAACAGGGAGGCTCATTGGCATGAAACCACTTTTGCAGAGACATCATTGTAACTGTTTTACACTTGCAGTATTGGCTCTGTATAGTCCAAAATAAATATCAAGACTCAATTCTTTTCCTTGTATCCTGGGTTAGAAGTGGGAGCAAATGATGAGATGAGAATATTTCAAAGTATTTAAGGTCAAAACCTAAAGAAAGGCTTGCGTGATTGACAGTTTGTGTCATTCTCCATCCCCACTTCAACTTCAGGTTAATATTCTAATCAGCTGGCTGCCCCTCCCCACAAACTTTGCTCTGCTTAAGCTTACAGTTGAGTATGGTTTACTCAAGCTTACCGTTTCCTTATCAGAAAGCAAACACTGCCCTGTTTTATCTTGTAAATGCAGCCTTTTTCTAGTGGTAAAACTTGCCTTCTGATAGCAGGAATGGAAATTTTACTACAGATTTATACACTTCATCATGAAAAAATTATTACAAAATTGGACTAGGCATGTTCATTTAATGCCTCTCCAGGTCTGCTCTTACTACATTCACTACATATACTGCATTACAGGGAGACTGTCCCCCCACAATCAGAAAATGCTTTGTCCCCCTCAGTGAAAAAGCCTGAGTATAAATCTCCCTGACCACTTGATTTGTAAGCCAATTCCAGAGTATCCAAAACATCAAGGCAGTAATGCTCCATACTGAATCTCTTAGCCAAGATAAGAAGTCAGTAGTACCAAAGTTACATCCATTTGTACACATTTATTTCATGGTTTTGTGAGGAACAAACACTTTCCTCCTCAGGACTTATCAGTCAGACTGAACCATGCAAAGGCAGCAATGTCAGCACAGAGGAGCTGCAATCAAACAACCTTGAACCCAAACTTCATAAACAACATTTCCCTACAGAAAACCCCCTAGCCATCACATTTAACCAAATCACAACCATTTCAGCCACACCAAAATAACCTGATGGATCCCTGCATGTGAACTTTGGTACATAACATATGCTTTCTTGAGGTGTGTGTACATGCAGTCTTTTGGAACAGATCCTCAGAATCCCTAGTGCTGTGTGTAACTACTCACCTCTGTACGCTGCATTTTTAACCTAAAAGTACGTATCAGACAACTCTTTTGAAAAGCCTACAAAGACTGCACCATTAACAGCTCATCTGGCTGAAATGGGAAGAATAAACTTACAATAAAGTCACCTCATGGATCTTTTATTCTTGAATACCAATAAAAATGTGATACACTAGTGACACTGACACAATATTTGATGGCCCAGTGCTTAGAAAACTCAAAGTAAACCAAGTCTTTGTTCACCTGCCAACTCTAGCACAAGAATTATGAGGGAATTCTCCTACAAAACACCTGCAACTCCTAAGCCAAGCAGCCAAACAGTGCAGCCAACGGATGTCCATGGAATTCCCTGTCCCAAAGTGAACTTTGTGAACAAAGTTATTTCCGTCGTTTAAATCCTGCACAAGCATTTCTCTGCTCATGAGGAGGAAAATCAATACTTCAATCCCTGCCATAAATGCAAAATTCAGGCCAGCAGCCAGCTGATTCCTGCAGCACTCATAGAACAATAGGACAATTTGGGATTTCTGGGGTATTGGGGGAACTACTACAGGTGAAATGCCAACAGTTTATTCCAGATTTCAAAATATTCATTGGGTTGCAGCCTAGGACTAAGAATTTTATGCTTTTGTACTAAGCCTCACAAATTCTCTCACAAATCCATTCAAATGTTAAAGGCAGAAGCTAGAACTGAAGCTTTTTCCCAGAACTGTAGAAGTTCTGAAAAGTTTTAGTTAATGGAGAAAGAAAGACTATGTACTAGTAACTGTAACTCTTTGAGGGATGTTGCTTTTAAGTACACTCATAAGGAAGAGGTTTTTCCCTTCTGTGAGAAAGGAACTTTGACAGTTTTTAAAAAGGTTTTTTGAAAAATACTTTCTTCATCAACTGTGGGACAATCACCCAGTAAAAGAAGCACCCTTATGGCTGTAGTCAGGCATTTACTGAAACATTTTGTTGTTCAAGGCCATGGACAAGAAGGAAATTGTGTAGAAGTACATCCTGAAAAAGAGCATTTCTTGTATTTATTGTTTTCCTGTTTAACCTTCTGAATCACAGCCTTGACACTCCATTTAGAACTGGTCAGAGATACTGCTGTCCTACAGAAAATTCCTGCTCCAGTTTCATTTTCCTCACTAAACAAAATGAACGCTCAGAATATTCAGCTTTTTATACATGAAAAATCAAAGAAAACACAGTTCAAAAATCTCAAAGCTAAAAAGCATTCACCATTAGGAACATGTTTATTTTGACAGAAGATACCCAGTCTGAATTGTAATTTACTTGTTTCAAACAAAACGCTTGGATCTTTTGAAAGAGTATTTCTTTCTGTATCACTGTTCCAAAATGGTAATTTTCACGTCAAGTTCCTATTTGGTTTAAATTGCCATTTAAAATGCACAAAACATTAATTTGCACAGAGAAAACAGAGCAGAATGCTGCACAAGCCTGCAATCCTATCTCATGAATCTGATGTGTCAGGAATCTGGAGCTCTTTGTTGTACAGTGGCACTCCCGAGAGCTGAAGTTCAGCACCCAGAATGCCACCACCGCTCTCAGTGGGATGAGAGTTCTCCAGTTCCTCTTCCTGGCTGCTTTGATGAACCTCTCTCATCCCTGCTGCCCTGTTACTCTGCATCCAGCAGCTGAAGTTGCTGCTTTGTCAGCGCAGTTTCCCACACTGAAACATTACCTATCCACTGGCCCACTGCATTTTTAATTTAAACCGGAAGTATATGGTAATATATTTCATAATGCTTAAAACAACTATTTGTATACTCTACCTCATCAAATTCTTCTGTCATTTTCCTTATAATTTCTGCATTTTGCATGTTCCTGAACATTTCAATTCTTACCGTACCTGTAATTAATGGAAGAACAAGAGAAATAAACACAACATGCTTTTGCTACATCAAAATATCAATGTTTTTCTGCCGCTAAAACAAACAGCTAAACAAACAGCTCAGTAATACATGTAAGAGTATGTAGAGTGCAACAATAACAGGAATGCTCTGAAAAAGGCTGTCTCTAGAAGAGGTAGGGAAAGAGAACTCATCTGTCCTGTAATGTGCTTTCGAGGAATTAGTACCATTTTCCATCCTTTCACTCTTTGCAGCCAAGCAAGTGTGATACAGCACTGATAACCATGGAGGACCTGTGTCATGTCTGCAGCTGCCCACTGCTTTTAATTTTGTGTGCAAAATCAAATGAGCACTATCTTTCAGTTCCACGGCCACTCCTGGTGGTTCTGCACTTTCCATGCTGAACGCCCTGGATGACTGATATCCATGTTCTCTGTGCACAGACTGAGAGTTTTCACACTGCTCAGCTCAGGACCAGCACAGTTTATTGACTGAGGCACATTTTGCAAACCCAAAGGCTCCAAAGGGCTCAGCCAAGACGTGAGCCAGCTCAGCACCAGAAGCAGCAACTGTATCTCTGTTATTCTTTCAGGTAGATTTTCCAGTCCCCCTTGTTACCTGAACAGTGGAGTTGATAGGATTAATTTTTCATTGTAAATCAAACAAAGCTACCAAAATTGAAAATCGAACAACACAATAGCTATAAATGAAAATTCTTGTGTCTTGGTCAAAATTCAATCAGTATACAAATAAAGTATTCTGACATATTATTGCCTCTGCAACTAGACACTATCTAAATATCTAACCATGTAACCCAGGGCAACATAAAGACATTTTTTTTGCTGCTGCTGCATGATCTTCTCTTCATCACTTCACAGTCTTCTTTTGTTAATGGAGGAAATTCAGAAAAATTAAGCAAACTGCAGAGCTACAAAATCCATCCCAACACCATTAATGTTACAAAGATTAAGTCTCTCAGCCTTTGCAAAAAGTTCAACTGGACTAATGATCCACTGCATGGCTTCAAAAATTCAGACCATAATAGAAGCAGCTTAACAGCTAACAGTATTAGTCCCTCTACAAAGGATAAATAAAGATAATTTAAACATACTAAATATTATGCAAATGTTTTAATTCTGGTATCCTATTCCTTAAAGAAAGAGCATTAGAAATATATGCATTTCAAAACATGCAAGCACAGTTAGAGCACACCAAGCCTCTCTATGTTAGTATGGGTACAGTTTTACAAAGCAAATTAAACACTGATTTCTTAAATTGCCTTTGCTTCTTCGTGAAATAATATCTGTTATCTATTTCATACTGGGTGATACTGTCAACCTCAGTTCTGACAATGGCAATTTAAATTTGTGCATGGTAATTTCCATATCACTAACGACTACTAATGCAATATATCAACATAAAACCAGGAATCCAAGAGAATACCACCATGTGACAGTTGAAAATATATTTTCTCAGCTTGGAAATCATCTGTACATGCAGATATATTTTAATCTTTCCCCCAGTCCTGAAAGTTTTCTTTTGGCTAAAAGCAGTTGCCCAGTATGTCTCAGAACAGTGGACAGGTACTATTGCAAACCCCCTGTGCTGCAGGAATGCCCCTTTCTCTCACAGCATGCTGGCATCTGCTGCTCTTCCCACTGGCAGCATACCCTTCAGTCAAGGAGTAAGTAACCTACTGACCTTTGCTATTTTACTGGTTTATAGCCCCGATTCTAAGTTTATTCTTATCTATTTATGACTTCTGCTAATAACCTGCCATAGCCTCCATTTCTCTGCAGTCATGGCCAGGCTGTTTACCTTGCATGAGCAGAACTGAGAGAGCACCATCTCTCCACGGGCACTCGAGGGTGTCACTGATCCCTGTGCAGAGGTGTCACAGGTGAGGCTGGGGAGATCCTCCGACACCTTCCAACAAACAACGGTGCAGTTCTTTGGAACCAGGAGGCAGGGATGTGCACACCATGAGACACACTCCTGACATCTCCCAGGGCTGTTGCCAGGGTGGGCAAGAGCTCCACACTGCCAAGGGAGCGTCAGCAAGCAGTCGGAGTGGAGAACAGCGCTTACCCACTGTCCTGTCTCATTCTTTCCCCCACTTTTCCGGACCCAGTTTACAGAAGTCATGGAAAGCACAAGGAGTGCTTCTGCTTATCCAGCAGTAGGCAATGGCTCTGGCCTGACTGCTTTTCCTTCCACCACCTCTCCCCCACCCAACCACAGCACAGCCCCATTTGTTTTTCTGGCAAACTCATTTAACACTGTAAGTATGCTACAAAGGCTCTGCTCAGATTTCACGGTGTCAACACAACATTTCAGCACTGCAACGGTCAACATTATTCAAACTCATAGTTTTTATGATTAGTGAAAAGCAAAACCTTCCCATTTTCAGGTGAATCCTTAAAATGTAACAGATTATCTATAAAGTACATTGAAGCAGTGGCATGCATCCCTGAAGTCTTTACCTTACTCAAGTCACTTCATGTTCTTTTCTAAGCTGAGTTTTACCTGTCATGAAGCTCTCACTCTGTATTTAGTGAAGAGAATTGAAACTGTCTTAATCCATTAAAAATTGAGAAGTCTATTTTACTTCAGGACTAAGTTCTCAGTTAAAACCTATTCACACACATCGTGTTTTAAAAAGTCTTCTCGCTGACATATAAGTATATTTCCTTAACAATCAAATTCCAGTTTAACTTTCAGCTAAAACAGGTATCAATTTAATTTGTCAATAATCACAGCACCCAGCTCGGCCTTTAAGAGTGAAAAGAAAAAACCCACACAGAGCACAAAACTTAATTTCAATGAGAGAAGAGAGGAGAAAGACTAAAGGGGCATATACAAAACTGGATGAATACACCTTAAAAACCCCTAAACTGTGTACAAAACCAGATACAGTATTTCCAGGAGATATAAAACACCATGGACTCAGTGTGCTCAGCAAAGCAACAATAAAGATCTCCAAGAGCTTTGTCAGATGCGTAAGCCCTTGAGTCTGAGCAACAACCAGCCTTTACTACCAGGAGTTAAACAGGGTTACCCTTGGGATATGGGTGGTCCCATGGCTGCCTTTCCTGCTCCAAACAGGAGCACTGACCACTGCTGACAATCAGGGAACACCATCACACTAAGTACCACACTCCAGTGGCCTCCTGCACATGCCAGCTCTGGGATTTCTATAGGAAAGGAAAAGTCGGATGAGAGAAACATCAGCTCTAGCAGCCCACAGTCATCTACTTCTGAAATCTAAACTGCTGATGGTAATAAGTTATATACTATGGAGGATACTACCTATACTATATGGTCAGTTTTCATCACTGGGACCTTTATTCACCAAAGCTACACAGACAATTTCATCCCTTCTCTTTTGGACCACCTGCCTATGCTGAGTAAGCTGCAAGAAAAGCAGGGGGAAAATTACAGCTCAAGACTGAAGTGAATGCATATGAAGTAAGCCCACAGTCTCCTGCCAAAGGAGGATTAATTGTGGTACCTTAAATTCATGGTAACTGATTAGACTGACCTCTCAAACACACAAACTGGAAAAACAGGAGAAAGATTTATAGAGGCATTGAGATGAAGACACAAGAAGATTTGCCCAGGAAAGTACATGAAAAACACAATGTGCTCTTTTGCATTAACTCAAAGTCAATAGTGGAGACTACAGCACCAGAACCTAATTGAAATTGCCAAGAGAGGGCAAGTTGAATAAAACATTTGTGAGCATGGATGGTGATTACAGAACTGCTGGATGGGTAGTATTTATCTCCCTTGCTATCATTCAATGTGCAACTCCTATACCTTTTGGCCCACTTATAATTTAGATCATAAGAAATAATCCACCTCTGTAATGTCCTTAAGTGCAGTTTTCTATCGTCTGAGAAGTGGTACTGACAAATTCCATGTGACAGATGATAAAGACTGAAGTCAAACCATCAGGAGCACATTATTTCTCAGTGCTCAGCCTGGGTCAGGGTACTCTGCTGTAGCACTCCCACTGACTGTTTCCAGAAGAGAGCTGCCTGAGTCTACCCAAAAATTACTCAGGCCAGTAGAAAAGTTAGTTTTCTGTGGCTTGCTCACGATCACATAAGAAGACCAAAGTAGCTCTTACCTCATTGGAATCAATAGGTATTAATCATTAATTTAAACAAAAGCAGTAACTGGGGCAGTTGAAGCATATCCAAATAGATGCTGAGACTCCTAAATCCCATCAGGACTCCTGACTTTCTATTGATTTCTGTCCCTGAAAACTGAAACTCTTTGCTGAGACCAGAAGTCAGGACTCAAGAAAGATGTCAGCCTAAATATTTGGTTGAATTTCAGCACATGTAGGAATAGAAGACCCTTTTATTGATTTATTCCCCAATTCTTCCAGCTGCATGGACTCTACACTGCCCAACTTCTGCTTCCAGTGAAGCAATATTCAAAAGACAGAGGCATCCTATAAGGCACACACCCAATTCATCCTTAGAGCAGCTTTTGCCAGTGAACTCTTACTGAATGAATCAGCGAGAATCCCAGCGGAAAAATAAGTAGTCTTGTGTGATTAAAACCTTATCAAACAGAGAATCATGGATAACTGTTAAAAAGAAATCTAATGGTTCACCTAAATCTACCCTCCTACAAGAAAATCAAAAATATGTTTGAATGTGTTCTGTGAAATCTCTTTGCAATGTGAAGGCCTTATATGCAGTTCAGCCATGAAAAATGCATTCTCTTGCTGCAGTCCAATTCTCTGATAGACCTTCTGCTTATCAACTCTGCTACATACCAGAAGAGAATTTTGCTACTCTTCATGTTTTACCTGTTTGATGAATTACTCTGATTTTTATCATAATGCTCCTGCAATTCTTGTATCTTTACCTTTAGTCATTTGACTTCTCAAATTCCACGATGATTTTCAGACCATTGCACAGCACATGAATGAAACAAGTAGGTCTCTTGCTTTAATCCCTATTCCTACTTTGCTTTAGGTTACAGTTGAGTCTCAAATAGAAATCTTGGAACAAGACTCTTGTTTTTTTGCCTTGGTTGTGTTTCCCACACAGAAATTTTATATCTATTTTTCTCTTAGTCTTTTGAAGATCATTACTGTTTTGCTCTTCACTCTGCTCTCACAGAACTATTATTATTATCACTATCATTATTATCATTATTATTATTACTCTCATTAAATTTCTATCCCAACGATGAGAATTACCTCTAGAGAAGATTATTTTCCATGTGCGTTCTTCATGTTCTGAATCAAAAACTTGTCAGCGCCACATTGTAAGAATTCACTGGACAATCTTTAACTTGCTCTACTTTACTCCTTGATGGCACCTCACTAGTTTGAGTCCCTCTCCCAACCTACTGTACATCATGCAACTCTATATACCAAGTATAAACAGCAGTGAAGCTTTTGTATCCGGCCTTCTTGTTTTGATGGCTCGTAGGAGATGTTGCCAGCAGAAACTCCTGGCTTCTCTCCCTTTCTGTCGCCTAGACATTTTCAAGAAAGCTATTCTGGATTTCAGAACAAACGTGAACATTACACAGGACAAGGATTTAGTGACAAACTCCTTTTCCTGAATTTTCAGATCTTGATTTTGCTAAAAATCCTTCCATGCATTTTTTTGGAATTAAATGAAGACCAGGAAAGTCATTACAGAGAACTACATTAGCATCGCCACCTTTACTGCAAGGTGCTGTTAAAGCTGGGAAAATCTGAAAGGAAATCTTGACTGTGGAATGAGGACGATTTGGTTGTTAGAGTCCTTTCACTGTCCTTATGGCCCTTTAGTGCTCTCTGCTCCCGGTGCCTGACTGCCACCTACAGACCCCACTCTGTGCTCATGCCATGCCCATGATGGCATGCACATCCAACAGACATTGTCACTGGGAGAGAACAGGGCATTCCAAGGGACCACAACTAAAGCACGTTCAGTTTTACCTCCTTTATTACACCAGGCCCAGAAATCCATTACTATTCTGGTTAATAAAACTTAGATATAAGGAAGGAAACACTTTGTTCCTATTGTCATTCAGAAATTAGCTTAGCTGTTTCTGCTGGCCTTTCACTCCAAATTTAGCCTAGAAGAAGACATCTTGTCCAGTATGGAAATCTCAATATAATCTCTCAGACTTTACAAAAAATTTTAGCTTTAGGGACCAGGCCTAGCTAGTGTGGGTTTATGAAAGGCAGGCCCTGCTTGACCAACCTGACCTCCTTCTATGACCTGCTTAGTGGGTGAGGGAAAGACTGTGGAGGTGTCTACCCAGACTTCAGTAAAGCCTCTGGCCATTTCCCACAGCCTTCTTCTAGAGAAACTGGTCATTCATGGCTTAGATGGGCAAGTTTTCACGGGGTAAAAAACTCCCTGGGTGGTGGTGGGCCCAGAGAGCAGTGGGGAATGGAGCTACACCCAGGTGGTGATCAGTCACAAGTGGTGTCCCCAGGGCCCAGTGCTGGGGTCAGTCCTGTTTAGTATCTTTAGCCACAATCTGGATGAGGGGATCGAGGGCACCCTCAGTAAGAAGGTGCAGGGAACACCTTCTCACTCTCTGCCTAAGGGAGAGAGTGGTAGCCAGCTGGGGGCCAGTCACTTCCCTCAAGTCACAAGCAACAGGACAAGAGGAAATGACCTCAAGTTGTGCCAGAGGAGGGTTAGGTTGGATATTAGGGACAATTTCTTCACCAGAAGGGTTGTCCAGCCCTGGTACAGGCTGACGAGGGCAGTGATGGAGCCCCCTTCGCTGCAGGGATTTAAAAGCCATGTGGATGTGGCATTTGGGAACATGGGATAGTGATGGCCTTGGTAGCGCTGGGGAAGGGTTGAACTTGATAGTGTCAGAGGGCTTTTCCAATCTAAGAAATTCCATGTGTCTGAACTTAAAACAATCAGTAATGTTAATACTGCCAATATCTGTAAGGAGCATCATTAAAGGTTATCAGTAAATCTGGGAGGATTTATTAATTTTTTTTACTAACACAGGGATCACTGTACAAAACAGTGGAATTTAATATCAAATCCTTGCTGTTTCTGATACTCAAATTCAATCATAATTGTTTCATTTTAAGAGCAATTCTGTATTACACTTAGAAGTTCAAGTTCTGAATGAGATCAAGGAGTTGATAACTTTATATATATAACTAGAATTTCATATTATTTGAACTGCTAATCTCTTTTAAAATCCAAAATGTTATTTGATCCAGAAGATAAGTGATGGCACTGATTCCCTCACTACAAGTATGGAAAGAAATACATTGAAGATATCAGAGATTTTTACAAAGAAGAGAATTATGTATGTCACTGACAATCCATTTATTTCCCCTTGCTGAAAAGAAAAAAGTACATATTCTTATAGTATAAAGAGAGAGAAACTTCATCCCTACTTTAAAGAAAACAGATCCTTTGGAATTCTGAAACCGTAATTTTGTGTGAGAATTTGCTACTTGCTTAAACTATGTTGGGTGTCAGAAGAATAAAAAAGGGAAAAAATAAAGAATTCGGGAGTGACCCAAAGAACTCCACACCATCAAATGTGACTGCTGTGTCAGACTGGGAGGTGTTGTACTACAGATCTGGTGTGTCTGTTCAAGGGTTGATGTCATTTCTGCTCACAACACCCCTGGAGCTCCATGAGGCATCACTAACCCGCTAAAAGTCATACATTTATGCAACACAGAGACATTTTCAAAATCCTACAATGATCTCCCTCATTTTCTTAAAGGAGCTGATAGGCAATAATCATAAGCAGGAAAAGTTTTCAGATTAAATCTAGGAAGACAAAGACAGCAAAAACAGTCAGTTTTCATAACGGAATGAACTTACCAAGAGATCTTTCTATGTAAAGATGTTGATAAAATATGTTCCATAGCAGATATAAATGCTTTGAAAGAAAGGATAATAATGGAGCAGATAGTTTAATGGTGACACAATTATTTAGAACAGCTAGAATGACAGCTGCCAGCCAACACCGCCAAAGGATGTCATAGGCAGAAACTGGTAAAATGCTCTTCAGCAAGAAATCATGCTCAGTCCCCAAACTGCTAGTAGAAAAAGAAGTAGGCCTACATAATTTAGTGCATCAGAAACAGTACACTTCACATGCTCAAGTCTTAAAATTTTGATAAAGGAAACTCCCTTGCTCTGGGTTTAAGGCAGATAAGGCTGGTTTGAGATGTCTCTATAGCATTTGCACTTGCCAAGTATAAGCTGCTTTGCATCCTCACAGAGATGATTTACATGAAGCCACATAATTACTAATCAAAGACGCTAAACTTGCAATCTAGTATTTTTACTGAATTATTTCCTAAGATAAATCTTTTTATGCTTTGATAACTTCAAGTAGCAATTCTCACACAGCACCCACCTTTTTGTCAGGTAACTTTGAGCAGCAGCCAGTGACATGAACACGAGTGAAAAGCTGAGGAGCCTTTGCTGCCCCAGAGGCAGTTTGTTCTAGTTTGTTCCTAGCGATGTCTTACAGCTTTTGCTCTTGGAAGCCCTCAGCTCTGCAGTCGCCCTGCAGCCATGTCCTGCCCTGCACTGCCCCAGGGCACCCTGGATGAATGAGGAGTCTGTGGCCACAGAGGACACTCATGCTTGAGGAGAGAGGTAAAAGCACACATCCAAGAAATGTTCCTCTGAAACTTCCCACCTGTTCCCTCAGGACTGGTTCCAAGGTTCATTTCTGTGAGCACTGCTCACACTGTGCTTCCTGCACATGTGCTGTAAGCAGACTTTCATTAAGAACGTTCCTGGTGGATGTGATGAAACAAATCAACCTCAGGATTCCTCTACTCAGCAATCAGCACCGGGTGTTTGGCGGAATGCAAGCACAAATCAGCATCACACAAATCTCACATCTGGCAGTAGTTCAGGGTTTACCTGAGCTGTAGAGTGTTAAGGCACACTGTGACCATTGTATTTAACAGCTGATAGTGGATCCATCATCTCTTAACTCATTTGCACTTTCCATCTCCACAGAACTCTGCATCAATGCAACCTGCAGTTTAGCCCCGCATTCCTTCAGAAGGTACCTCATTCTACTTCTAAAACTGCTGCTTGATCATTTAATTTGATAAACCAGGATCTTTTTGCAATGCATGAAAAGCTATTCCTCTATTTGCCATTCTTTTCCCCATTGCTTCGCTTTTTCTCCCTAAATTTGTGTATCCTTTAGGAAGTGGGATGGTCAGAACTACATCCAATGCTCAAGGTGCAGGTGCAATGTAAGTTTGAGAGATATTTTTGTGTCTAATACATGTACATATGAATTTGCCTTTTATTTCTAATTCTTAACTTTGCCTCTCAGAGCACTGCCAAGCACAGAGGTTGTATTTTAAGATTTTTCACAATGACAGCAGGCTCCAAGAGCAGAATGTAACTACAGCTTATCAGCACCTGTGGAAGAAGCCTTTGGCTGCGACTCAAATCCAGCAATATAAACATAGGTAGTGTGGAGGCTGAGCTCCAAGTTAAGTGTAAGATACAACAATGTAAATATTTGCACTAAGTCCATTTAGGTTTATCTCCTCTTTCTGAGTGCCTTTATCACAGGCTGTTTTCACATCTGCTCTCCCCCTCTCACCTACCCTGTGAACAGACCCCCACCAAAGCTTCCTTCTGAAACGAGCGGCCCAGTGTGAGCACGAGTTCTTCCCTCCTCCCAGAGGAACCTGTCTGTGTGCATGAACACCTGATCTGAGGGGGTAAAAACGGCGGCGCCAGACTTCTCAGTGGGGTCAGGTGACAGGACAAGAGCCTGACAACCCAAACATGAGCACATTCTTGCTGTGTAAGCATTTCTGTAGCCGCCAATGGAGAAAAAACAGTATTGCCATTGTTAACAAGAGGCATCCTACCTGTGCCCTGTCCCTGGAGCACAGCCCCAGTCCTGGGCTCTTGGGCGAGTTTTCCACTGGCCACAAGCACCTGCTGAGTGAGCTGAGGCTTGGCACCAGGTGTCTCTCGTTGTAACACAGGCTCAGGTGTGGGATACTGTACTAACAAAGGCCTTGAAAACATCCAATCTGTCTGATAAACTCATTTCAACTGAGAGCAATTGCTTTGTACCACTACTGTACTTTCTACGATAAACCCCAGAGCAGTTTTTAAAACACTGAGTACTTCTCGAAGGAAAAATAAAGGATTTCTGTTCCACCATACTGAATAGGCTTCATATACTATAGATTATTTATTATGCATTCTTCTGGATAGCTAAAAGGTTTAATCCACCAATTTTAAAAGCAGTAAGTATATAATTACTATTTTAACACAGATTATTTATCCCTGTTCTTTTTCCCATGATTTTTACCAAATGCTGTCCACAGAAGGACAAACTCACAGCTTCTTACCTTCCTTAGAAGTCTAGAATTGTAAAATAATTTCAGGTGGCGGGATTCCTGACTGTCCCTAGTCCAAACCCTTCCCAAGGCAGAGATTTTAGTTAGATCAGGTGAGTCTGAGTATGTCCTAGGACAGTGAACCCACACTAGGTTCACCCACAAAGGGAGCCCTTCTGCCTCCAGTGCCTGACCACCTCCTGGCAGAAATGTCTTCCATCAAACTAGAATTTCCCACATTTCAACCTGTGTCTGTTACCTGCCACAGAACTGCATGAAGAGTCTCCAGTCCCCTTCTCTCTAGTCCTTCAATAATTGGAGGAAGCAGCAAGATCTTCCTTCAGCCTTTTTGAGACTGAGCAATGCTACTGCCCAGTTTCTCCTCACTCAGGAGAGTGAGGACTCCTCCAAAGGCCTCCTGGAAATCCAGGCTGACTCTCTTAACCACATCACACTTACCCACATTTCACGCTTCAAAGAACTTCAAGCTCACTTTCACAGAAACCAAGGACATTCACTTCAGTGTCCACCCTTCCTTCCACTTTCTATGGATATGCCTGTCCCACCTGCAGGTTCCCAGAGCTCAGCAGTGACCCACACACATACTGTCAGCATTGCAACACGCCTTCACATGTTTTTGCTAAAAGGTATTTTCTGTATCAGAGAAACAAACCTCTTGTTACTCAGTGTCAACATCTCTCCAGCTCATAAAACAAAATGCCATAAAACATGGTACCTCCACTTTCCAGAAAGTCAGGAGGCTAAAGACAATCACAGGAGGATTAGATAGCCACAGTCTATTCTCCTTCCCTCAGTCTTTCTGCTTTCCCTGATGGAGTTTTGATCCTTTCCTCAGCCATCTGTTACTCTTATTTCTACTTGTATTTCTCAGTGTTTCTCAGAAGTAGCAAAGAAGGGAAGATGAAAGGCAAGTCCTAAAAAATACAAAAAGAGAAGTAATTATCTAGAGATTTTCAATTGATGTGACAGGCTCTAGAGTCCACAAAACGTTGTATCTAATAAGAAAACTAAGAGGGGAAAAAAGTGAGAAACAAGAGGCCAGACCTTTTTGTGTCACACCTCGGAGTTGCCAAAGATCTGACAGAGCTCACCAGGCCAAAAGCAAGTCCCTTGCAGCTGCTGATGGACGATCATACTCTGCTCCTTGCTCACCTGCCTCTTGTCCCTTGAGAGAACTGCCTTTTCTTCATCTTCCTCAAGGATGCTGCTGTTACCTACATGAAAGCTTCCCAGACACAGCTCTGAAGAAATACCCTCAGTTCAGGGCCTCTGCGTTTTCCTGTAACTGTTTGCTGCTCCAGCACATGGAAGGGAAGGATCAGGACTACAAGGGTGTCTGCATTTGATATTTACACAGTGCCAAACCTTTTCAGCAATGGCACACCAAAGAGACTGCTGAGCTCCAGGTTTCCCAGAGCCAATCCTTACTTTTCAGTGTTCAACAGCACCATCCAGAGAGCTGCCAGGCCAGGGCTGATTGGTATCCTCCCATATCCTTTACTTGATGGAAAAAAGCCACCACATTAAACAATAGTAAAACAAAGGCTTTGTAAGCACTGCAGAGCTGCTGCAGAAAGGTGAAGAACTTTATCTGTCAATTTGAGGAAAGCTGGTGTCCTTCAAAAAGTGAGACTGGAGATACAGAAACATCATGGAAACAACTTATATCTAAAACATTTGATTTACCTCATTAAGTGAAAGCTACCATCTACCTGCAACATTTCTATGCTTTTTTTATTAACCTGAAAGAAGGAAATGAGACTTGGGTGCACTTCTGTCTGTAACTGTGCTGCTTAATAAATTATAATCTTTTTGTTTAACCAAACCTGACTGGTCTTGGATATAAAGTGTCCCAATAAATTTCACAAAAGCAGGTCATTGAATGGAAGCCAATGAGGTCACTAGGGAACAGTGTGAACCATGACCCCAGTCTCTGTTAATCTCAGCCTCTCACTGAGCTAGAGACAGACAGGGAATGCTGCTGCTTCTTCAAGAACAGCTTCACCTGCAGCACAACCACCTCCTGCCCAGCAGTGTGTGTCCCAATCTTTTTTGGAGTTACACAGCATCCAGAATATTGTCTCTCATACAGCTTACCCTGCACTTCATGAGTACATTCACCTGCTTTTGTATAATTCAGGAAAGTTGAACACAGATACATTAGAAATCCCTCTTCATTAGTTCTGCTTCTCATGAAATCACTTATTTAGAAGTGTATTAAAGACCAAGCCATTTACTGACAATGATGTGTGAAAAGACAATGAAAAAATTAGCTGAGCTGGCACAAAGCAATGCCTTTATCTTTCTCTCTCCTCATTTAAAAGTATGCAAGATGAGAGGGATTCTCCTTTTTCAAGTAATTATTTCTTCCTGCTTTTCTAGGAAAAAAACCCATTTTCTCTTCGCTGTTAGCCCATTCCAAAGCCCCTTTTTACCTTCTGACTATCTGAACACATGTATAGAGCTTTTTTTCTGTAAGGAAACCCAAAGAATTTGAGAAATCGCATGCAAAAAAACCTTAACTCTGTGCTTAGAAATTAAAGCAGAAATTAAGAAGTGCTAAACTTCAGATGCTGTGTGTAACCTTGATTTAGTCTCTCTGTGTGTCAGCTTTGGTGAGTCACCAGCCTCCCAAGGCTGTCTGCTGTTCTGTGTGGCTTCATTAGCACAGACACCAGAACGATCTGGGGAGGGAACAGGAGCTTGTGGAGGTGACTTGTTGTCTCTCTGATGTGTGCAGCTCTGCTGCAGCCAATGAACCCAGGAAGAAGGGGAGGAAGGGCAGGTTCTTACAAAAGGGATAAGGATGCTGCAGACTGCTTTTGCTTTTATTCCCGAGGCTCCTGTAAGAGTCTGGACAATTTAAACTATCTCCAAGATAGTCCCTAGCTGCATATTCCCCATTTTCCAGGTATCCCCCTAGCAGTCTCAGGGATGAATGTACAAAAGAGCAGCACATAAACAATTGTAACTCTGGGTACCCTAAGTGTGACACCATTCTTTGGGTATGTAAAACCCTAAACATAAAAACAAAGGGCAAAGCAGGAAAAGGCCCTTCCTTACCAGAGAACATAAGGAAGAGGGCTTAGGCTCCAGTCCTGCTTTTTCCTTATTGCAAATATGTATCTATCAGAAAAAATCAAGGACTTCAAGTTTCCATTCCATGAACTTCAAGAAGTCTAGGTACTCTGAGCTTAGTCTTTAAACAATTTGAGGAGTAGGAAACCAGTAACAGCAATGGTTTAAAAATGTCACGTGTTATCTGAAAAACCTCCCCTCTGGGAGTGGCACAGATTCTCTATCTGCTGCCTCAAAAGCTTTTGATATCAAAGACTCTGTTCCCGGATTGGCCAGTTCCAGAGCAGAGACAGAATATTTACTCAAAAGGGATTTACAAAGATAACTAGAAGAAACCCTGTAGATAAAACGCCCTTAAGGAAAACTTTAATTTTAAAATTTTTGATTGGAACTTGGCTACTATGGAAAAGTAAGAGGAAGCATCATATCAAAAGTGAAGTTAAAACAACACAATGAATAGCTGCTGAACAAGGTTTGGCATGGGTAAGAGAATGAGAGAGCATATATTAGAGCCAAAATCCATAAAAGTCTGGATATGCTTCTAAAAATACAATGCAAGAGGGAACTGTCACCTCAGAATTGAGAAAAGATAAACTGCTGGAACACACAGATCACAGCAAGTGTTGACAGGACAAATATAAACGGGAATGTGGAAATAGGAGCAGAAAACTAGGAAAGTGCAACATACAACGTATTTCTCAGCAGTCTGTGTCTAAGATTCACTAAGGAGTATTTGAGAGCAAAATATAAAAAAGATTCACCTGTATAAACTTAGTAATACTAGAAACCTAAAACTTTACATAAGTAATAAAGCAGCAGGCCCTGAAAAGAGTGCTGAAAGACAAATAGTAATAAATGGCAGATGAAATACAGAGGGAATGAAAAGTCTGAGTATATTAATTAACATAAAGATAGTGGACTCAAGGGGGAAAATTAATCAAGTGCTGCTAAGGAAAAAGGAAAGAACAAAAACACAGAGGAACACTGCAAGTAAAGCATGTGTAATCAGAAAAATGCCTTAAATCCTTAGTTATAACTCCTCTTACATTGCTTTGGATCCTCTACCTTACAAATTTAACTACCAGAATTAATTGAAATGGTGCATTTTGTGCAAATTAAAAACGGCTGTGTAATCAAACAATTCCTGGTAGATACACAAATGCAAGACACAGAATAAAGCAGCCAGCTGACTCACAGAATGGTTTGGGTTGAAGGGACCCTAAAGCTCATCTAGTTCCAAGCACCTGCCATGGACAGGAACACCTTACATCAGACCAGGTTAACCAACCTTGTAACTCCTCTGGTTGTGTCCTACAGCTGGGTGGAAAAAATCTTTAAAGTGGGAAAATACAGAGTAATACTGTAAAACAAAATACTTTAACAGAACCTTCATTGAGTGTTTTATTTTGTAAAGGGCATTTAGTTTTCTCAGTATTTTTTATCAAACAGTATTTTTTCCCCCAGCTTTCAGCACTTTCAGCAAATTTTCCTTTTAGGACTTCTCAGTGCTCCCTCTCCCCCCACTATCAGTTTAAGATGTCTGGAAGCCTTAATATCAGGGTGCATTTCCTGTAACATACTCACATTTTTAAGTTTAACCAGAATGCTGAGTTTTCTGTACAGTACCCATGTTTTTGGGCATAACTACATTCTCATGCCTGTCAACACAGACTCTACTAATCGCTTTCTTGTCCTTCCCCCTTGAAATTACCCTTGAAGCCCACAACATGAACACCAAGGGGTGTTACACTATGGAACACGTGCTTGATGAGAATATTCAAAAATGGAGTTACATTGCAATTTCTGGCCCTGTTCAGTGGTATATTCTGGTTCCATCATTCCGCAGTAGCTTAAAGCAGTCCCCCAGTGTGTTCATCAGGAGACAACTGCTATTTCAGGTGTTGAAGCAAAGCAAAACCACTGGGATGTATGCCTGCCTGCCTCTCTTTCCTCCTGCTTCCTAAGCTCCTCTGTGGAGATGTGTCGTCAAAGAACACATTCCTTTCTTCCAGTTTTCAGAATCCGTCATTTCTTCCTTTCCTCTTATACTTTGCTGCATTTAAAGGCACAAGTTTACCTTTCCATCCTTCATTCCACTGTTAAAGATGTTTCAGTTTCTCCTTCTCCTTGCATTTTCCCTACAAATGAGACTTCATACATGTAATTAATTGTTATAGGTCTCTAGGGAGACCTTGTAGCACCTTCCAGTGCATAAACGGACTCTAAGAGAGCTGGAGAGGGACTTTGGACAAAGGCCTGGAGTGACAGGACAATGAGGAATAGCTTCCCACTGCCAGAGGGCAGGGTTAGATGAGATACTGGGCAGGAATTCCTCCCTGTGAGGGTGGCGAGGCTCTGGCGCAGGTTGCCCAGAGAAGCTGTGGCTGCCCCATCCCTGCAAGTGTCCACGGCCAGGTTGGACAGGGCTTGGAGCAACCTGGGGTAGTGGAAGGTGTCCCTGCCCATGGCAGGAGGTGGAATGAGATGAGCTTTAAAGGTCCCTTCCAACCCAAACCATTCTGGGATTCTGTCACATTTAGTACTTGGTTGCTGTTATTACAGGCTGACCAGAGCAAGAAAAATGCAGGGAGGACTGCCCATTTTCACAATCTCTGCCACCTTAGACTGTTTGCATGAGATCAAAGTCTCCAGTTCCCTAGGGGTTAAATGCATTTTTCATTACAGTATGATGTCTCTCCCTGTTTCCGGTCAGAAGGAACTGCAAGCTTTGCTCAGCACAGGCAGAAAGGAGCACTTCCCAGCTTGAGGACGGCTCGCCTTCCCCAAGAGCAGCCTGTTCTTCCCAAGGAAGTAGCCAGCTCAGAGCTCTATAAAGTGATTTTTACACACAGCACACAACTGAAGAATAATCCTGCTGTTACAGGCTACCATGGAAACCAGAGGGAAAAAAGAGGGCTGATTATTAATATTTGAGAGTGAGAACATCCATCACTGCTATTAGACATAATGGTTTGCAAATGCTTCTATTAACGGGTCTGGGCTGGAACCTTTCCTGTTTGCCACTTTCTCCTGTAAGTTCTACAAGTGGAGCTGAACACAGGACAGAGAAAATATTCAAAAATCTTTACAGCGCAGGTGTACTCACAGCACCACAAAAACAAAGAAAAAGAAGTATCTGTTCAACAAGAAGGGTAAGCAACTCCAAACACAAACATCAAAAATTAAACTCTAATCCATGAGTTTAGTTAGAAGTTGATAACAAATACATTCAAGAGTGAAACATCAGATTAAGCTGTTTCTTTATTCTTAATAAGAATTCTTCTTATTCTTTCAGAATAAGCGTATGACACCAGTAAGGCAAATTTCTGCATCTCTGCATCAACAACAAACCTTCACTATTTTGATTCCAGCCCCACAAGCCTGGTGTCTTCATGAGAAAAGGGGGGGGGAAAAAGTGAAAAAAGTGAAAAAGAAAAAATCCCCTGAGAACAAAGAGTAACTCAGCCTGGCTTTCTGCACCATTATTACTAAGATTAAACCCTTTGTAAGTCAGATAAAGAATCCATGGCAGTTGAATCTCCTTCCTTTGTTCATCAGGACTTAAGATTCAATCTGGTACTGAAATATCCACAAGTGATACCGGGAATTGACTGACATGTATTTTCTTCTGTATATTAATGGAAAGGTTTACATCTTCTGGAAGCAAATTCTGTGGTGACTGGTTGAAAAGACCATTCAACCTGTTGCAATGGTTGGAAAATTACATATCAAAGTGCTGCCAACTCTAACACAACCTTCTCGCTATTCTGAGCAAAAAGATACTCTGTCACTGGCCACTTATCCAATCCACCAAATTATAAAACAAGATATGAAAACAAATTGATTCCTTTCCTCTGAACCCAAAAAGAATGTGGTCTGCTGAGATTCTATTGATGGTGCCATGCCAGGATGAAATGATGATGTCTAGACAGGCGTAACAGTTGAATGTATTTTCTTCTCTCTTTAAACGCAAATATGTCAGCATATGTGACTCTCTAATTTGAATTGGTGGATGAAAAACTGACTGCGACCCAGCAGTTTGTGCTCACAGCCCATAAAGCCCCCGTCCTGGGCTCATCCCATATCACGGGCAGCAAGGCAAGGGAGGGGATTGTCTTCCTCTGCTCAAGTGTGACTATCACTGCAGAGCTGCCTCCAGCCCTGAGATCCCAACACAAGACAGACATGGAGCTGCTAGAGCAAGTCCAGAAGAGGCCACGGAGATGCTCCCAGGGCTGGAGCCCCTCTGCTCTGGAGCCAGGCTGGGAGAGCTGGGGGTGTTCACCTGGAGAAGGGAAGGATCCAGGTAGACCTCAGAGCCTCCTCCAGTGCCTAAAGGGGCTCCAGGAGAGCTGGAGAGGGACTTTGGACAAGGGACAGAGTGACAGGACAAGAGGCAGTGGCTTCCCACTGACAGAAAGCAGTGTTAGATGGGGTATTGGGAAGGAATTCCTCCCTGTGAGGGTGGCGAGGCTCTGGCACAGGTTGCCCAGAGAAGCTGTGGCTGCCCCATCCCTGAAAGTGTCCAAGGCCAGGCTGGATGGGGCCTGGAGCAACGTGGGATAGTGGAAGGTGTCCCTGCCCATGGCAGGGGTGGCATGAGATGAGCTTTAAGGTGCCTTCCCAGCCAACTCATCTTACAGTTCTATGAACAGCAAAAATCACTTGACGTTTTTGTTTTGTTAGGCCACAGCTTTAGAATAACCCCCTCGCTGCAGATCAGAAGTAAATCATCTTCACAGGCTTTAAAGGCAGAATTTTAATGATCTCCACTATGTGTCCTAATGATAGGGAACAAGAAGTGAGAATCTACAGCTGGTTCTAAACGGTAAGTAAAACTAAGACACAAAATATAAAATTCTTGTTACAAGACATGGAGTTAAGAGTAGAAAGGTCACTGAGCAACTTGACTGTCCTAGTAAGCGTTGCCATTTCCATTCACCAACAGTTTCAGACTCCAAAAGTAACAAAGGTCCCAAGATCAGAGGCCAATTTACAGCTGCAGTCACGATGGCATGGGATTCCATGCCTTTTCTGGTTGTCAAACGAATCTGAAAATTTTGAGGACTCTGGTTGACATCCCGTCAAACATGTCACGTCAGCAATACCCTTGGAACTAAAGGAGCTCCCTAAAAATACACTGTGGAACACACAGCCATTGCCTACAGCAGGACTTCCACTGGAAACACATATGCTCTAGTTGGTGAGATTCTCTATTTCTTTTGGTTCAAACCTTTGGAAAGAAAAACAAGGACTCTTGGTAAGTCCAGCTGTAATTGTGAGAAAGTACTTCTGGTTTTATGAAGATCTGTGCAAATAGACTCACCTGAGGTCTTAAATTTCGCATTTTTCAGTCTTCTCCACCATAAAGAAAAAACTAGCAGCTTACAAGGCAGGCTGTGAGAACACAGGAATAACACCAATACTTTGTTAACCTTAAAAGATGTTGTTTACTTGAAATATATCTGCCTCCTCTTCATCAATAAAAATAAGTCACTTTGAAGGGCTAATTAAAGTGACTTGAAGAACATAAGATGAAAATCAAAGTGGGAGACAAAGGTTTGAACCAACAGTACAGAAAATTGCCATTATTTATGTCACCACAAACTGAAATTCCACTACATCTATGTGACTAAATATATATACAGTTTTTCATTCTCATAAGTTGCTAAAAGTATTTCTAGGCCCTTTTTCCTAAGTCACAAGAACTTTTAAGTTATCCAGAACATTTATTTCAATAATGATGAAATAAACAAAATAAAGAGTAGAGATTATGGTAAATCTGACAAACTACATTAAAGGCTTTAAAAAAAAATGATTTAATGACTTTGTGGAAGCCAATTTCCACAAGAGATGGTGCCTATTAAAGGCCAGTGACTAATCCTGAGGGAAAGGGCTCTCATCAGCCCGAGGTGCTTTAAGGTTCATCCCTTCACACCCAGGGCCAATGCTACAGGCAGAGAAGGCCAACACCAGCAGTTCAAAGCTGAAATTTAAGCTACTGACATCACCAGAAAGAAATGCAAAACTCTACACCTGTGTCTGAGCTGGTGACAGACACCCAAGAACTGGGCTCGGCTCTGCTGGGGTTATTAGTCCTTAAACAAGGGAACAGAGGCTGCTGGCCAGGGAACTCTTGGCTGCTCCTGCAGGGTCCAGGAGCACTTTTGTACAACACCCCTTCCTACCCTTCCAGGCACCCAAAAACACTCCACCATGCTTCCTGCTCCATGCAAATAAGGAAAAGACAAGGTAAATGCTATTACACCATTCCGCCCTGTAATGACTTTGACTCCGGCAGTGCCAGAAAATGCTGTAACTTCCAGTTAAAACGACATGAACAATTGTAAGGCTCAGCTGGTCATAGTTCCGGTTAAAGACAACTGAGGCAATCTGATCAGACTGATATAAATAAGGAAGGAAGTAGGCAGTGGTGGAATGTGAGCAGGACTGGATCTGCTTCAGAGTCTACTTCTTCCAATTTAAGATGTCTCTTCTTTGAAACCCAAGCTTTTTTTTTTTTTTCCCCTATATCCAGCTACTACTGAATACCTGCAGATTAAGAGAATATTGGATTTGATTTAATCACTTTCTTTGTGCCAGAGAATACCACTTTTTCATTAGGATACAGACCCTTTTTTATCATCCCCATCTCCTTCTCTTCAGAAATAATTACTGCGGTGTATCAGCGCTGCACTTAGTCAAATAAGTCTATGGCTTCATTAATGCAAAGGAGAGAGAACCATAATTACACTGTTTGCTGAGAAATACAATTTTTGCAATTTAATTACTACCCTTGGTCTGCAAAAAGTCTGACTAAACCTTCAGCAGAATTTGCATCTTTGGAAAGGCCAGAGACATGAGTACTTTCTCAATTTGTAATCCAGTCAGAAAAGATCTAAGATCTAGTGGTATTTGGTTGCTTTTTATACTTAGTTCTTGTCTTCTCAGGAAGCACCTGCCATCTACAATAAATCCAGCAATGTATCTCACACACAGCTAGCAAACTCATATACTAACATAATTTGTTCACAAGTCTTAGAATAATACTGTCAAAAATAAATTAGACTAAGGCTTTTACTCCTCTGCTTAGTACAGAGGGTGTTCCTCCTGTAATAAATTTGTATAATACATAAAAAAAAACGTAAATAAAGAGGAAATGGCACAGATCTGGCTAGTAAGGCAGCAACTATTCGGAATCATTAATACCAAGAGATATTTACTGCTCTTCTCTTGAAAAGCTGTAGCATTAAAAGCACGGGGTGAGAGACTCCTCAAGTTCTACCTCTGTAGTCATATGAGTAGCGCTATTTTCCAGATCAATATGGATGTAATTAAATTAATATAGTGGAAAACAGGCAGTAGTATTTGAACTCCTTGCACAATTTATCTCCAATGAGCAGTGCCAAGAATAATTTTACAAGCTCTGAGTTTACTTTGTGGTGCACAGGGGCGGAACACAGACTTTGTTCCAAGCTTACAAGGAGTGCTTTCATTTTCAGCAGAGATTTGAACTTATTATACAGAACTAGCAGTGCAGAATTCATCTCAAAGCTAATTTGTCTTTCCTTACATTATACATTTGCTCTAAAATATTCTAGTACCATGAGTTCTGTCAAGTAATTCAATAAATTAAGTTATTTGGAAGTTTGTATTAATTCATACCCATAAATTATTTAATAGCTGATTTTAAGCCAGCTCCTTTTTGGTCTGCTGTCATACGTGCAATGTGAATAGTTCGATATATTCAGGTAGCAACTAATAAAGTAAAATATGTTTGGTTTAAATTACTGTTGCTCCTGTTACCAATTCATAGAGGGAAACCTTGGACTGCAGTCAGAACTCAGCATAGCAGGTATTTCATTCAGATTGTCAAACCACAAACCAGTGTGCCCTTCCTTCGTGTCTCCCGAAAAGTAGAAATTTTTGAATGCACTGAAAGTAAATTCCTATGGCTTTTTCCCACTCATTTCTGAAAGTAGCAGGATACATCTTTTGGAAAAGAGATGCCATTAGTTCACAAGTGGCTATAAAACGTGTTGCACTACTTCAACCCTTTTTTACACTTTCAGATGGGATTTTTTTTTTAAATTTGTCAACCCTTCTCATTCCCAGAAGAGTCAGTAACATGCAAAGTTTAAAAGAATTTTAAAAAACATTGTAATTACTTTCCTTATAGCCAAAGAAGCTTTGAAGAGCTAAAGAAGAGGAAAAAGAAATAGTAAGGAAGAAAGAGTACATGAGATGACAAGTACAAATACATTCAGCAGCAAACAGGAAGAAATAGTGAAAACCTTTTTGATTTAAAACTATACACACAACAAAACCAAAGCTTTAATTTCCAGAATGTCAACAGATATTAACTATTTGTACTTCTTCACAAAAAATTGATTTTGATGTAACCATATTAACTGTCAAGTGTCTGACATGAACTTTTTAACCCTACCTATCTTCATTTAGAGAACTAATGAAACATTTAATGTATGCCTGGTAATCTGATTTACCTTCCACCCGAGCTATTTGCATCTCATTTTCAGTTTGAATTTTATAAGCTTTCACTTCAAGATAAACACACTGTAAAAATTACCTCAAGGCTCAGAAACAAGGAGTACAAAGTTCAGCTCTTGTTTATCTACACCACACATGAAATTAAGATGAAGCCATTTCCATCCTACAGTCTTATCTTCCCATTTTTGAATGCGGTTAACAGCATTATAGTTATTGGGGTGCATTTATTTCCATATACTACGCATACAAAATATTTTAGAAATCCTTGACACTGCTATTAAATCCTACACAAGTAAGTAACAATTTTTCAAAATGTGTATTAGTTTTTACTTTGCAACATTCTCCCCTATATTTACACACTGAAAAAGGATTTTGTTGAACAAACTGTGAGAAAGCAGACTTTATACCCTTAATAAAAATACAAGCTCCAATGCAATAAATTGCAGTATTTGATAATTTGGTCACAATATAAAATATTTATAATACCAACTTCTTAATAATAACTGAGTGACTGAAGAGGTAAAGCCTTTTAACACATGCTAAAATCAGCAACATTCCTCACTCTCTGCAGTTCCTTGCAGAAGGCCCATGTGCAGGAAATTAGATTTACCAAAGTCTTCTTTGTGCTCCATTACATCCACCTGTACAGAACAATGATTCCATCAACAACAAAACAAAACCATGCCCAACTAATGTTTTTAGACCATTTCTCTAATTACCATGTTACACCCCCTATTAAAATATTATTAATCAGAGTAAATAACACTATTTCTTGGCTAATATGCTTTCTGGAATTCTTTCCAACAGCAAAGCAAGCAGTTGCTTGTTCACTGCTTTTGCCAGACCATATAATGGCCACTCTATGCCACTTTTTCCTGGTTTTAGCCTTCGATTTCCTTTGGCAAAGCAGAAATCTACTAGTTTGCCCTTAATTAAGCTCACAGAACATTAATAAAAACCAAAATGAGCAAGCTAACTCAGAACTCCTGCACTTATTGGCTCAGTTTGCACCATTCAATCAGAATTTGACAGATGATCTAGAATAGGTGAGGAACAACCAGGCACTCAAGGATGAAGTGGGCAGAGAGTGTGGTACCCCAAGGGTCTGATTCACAGGAAAAGTTCCACAAAGGCATCTGGCTTTAAGCCCTGAGGAAAGAGTCACAGGCAGATCTCTGCTTACTCACAACTGGGAAAAACCCAGCCTTAAGCAGCACCAGCAAGCCAGGCCAACAGGTGACAGCTGGAATATTTGCTCCTCAATGACTGATTCCACACAGGAACCTAAAGAGAAGATTCTGTGCAAAAAATAAAGAATGAGAAAGATCATATAAAGAAAATATATGACTTCCTTCACCAACTACTAAGGACAACTCCAGTGTGCCAATTCAAAAAGCTGCAGTTAAGAAATGGAGAGCCCCTTACAGTCCAGAGGAGGCTACAAAACTGCCAGGAATTTAACAGGAAGGGAGTTCCACCAGTTTGGTTCCATTAGCAACTGGTGTTTCACAGCTGTCTGACAGAGGCAGGTGAGCAAGTGGCAGCAGTGCTCAAACCACTTTTGAAAACCTGCTTAAAAATGTACAGGTTTCTGTACAGCAGAAAATAAATGAGAGGGAAGGAGACAGATGGGAGAGAAGGAATGGGAATAACTGCACTGTGCGCTTGAAAGTAGTCAAGTAGTTTCCTCTTCAACTACATGAGACCCTTTTCCCCTGCAAAAGAAAGCTTCTTTTCTCCCACAGACTCAGTGGCTGGTTTTCCTTCACAGCTCAAGAGGCTGTTCCAACCACTAATTACTTCTGGTTAGGAAAAAAAAATATTTATTCCACAAGTATGGCTCTCTGCCTTTAAAATGTAGAAAGGTCAGGGTGCTTGAGGAGCTTTCCGTTTGTTTTCTATCAATAACAGAAGGCATGAGCTGACAGCCATGCAGATACCCAAGTCAGCTCTAAATCCAGGGAGCTCCAGAAATGGAAACAGCCTGGTTGTCATAGCAGCGGAGCAGGATACCTGAGCTAATTACTCAGTCTGAGAGGCAGAGCTAATTAGTACCCTGATGCAGCATCACACTGACACAGTTATAATCCTTCTGGGACCTCACGCACATATTGCTGATTAGACATTTCAGTTTGCTTGCAACCAGCTCAGAAAGCTCGGCACTCAAAGCTGTGCTTTACATAAACATCTAAGAGAAGAGAAAAAAGGGGGAAAAGCAAAAATATGTTCCTACAAAGAAGAAAGCAATGGAAAAGAGCTCACAAAAACCCCTAGAAAACTCTGAACACTGATCTGCATCGCTTCTGCAAGGGAGGAGGGTGCCTGAATCCACAATGCTGCAGATCAAAGCACAACACTGGAGATGGATATTTCAGTACCGTGGATACACCTCCAGCCTCAGTCCAGTGGCACTTAATTGAAAAAAGGGCTTTATCATTATAACAAGCTAACATCAAAAAGTTCCCTGTTACCTAATAATGAAAACTCTGAAATTTTGCTCCTGACTTAGAAATAATAAAGTAAATACAACACCACCTGCTTTACAGATTGTGAATCCCATGGAAAATAAACACCTACTACCAACAGACATACCTGTTTTATTTTCAAGGACTGCAAACAGCATTTTTGCTGTTTTTCCACAAAGTAGTAGTATTTTAACACTTACCTCTTCCCCTTTCTGAGGTACTGTCTGATACAAGATCCTCCCTCTAAAAGCAGCAACGCATTTTAAAAGTGTCAGAAACAAAAAGTGGATGGGTGAATGTATCAGTCCTTGTTAACCATTTTTCTGCCACAGAAATTCAACATAACACGATGGAAAAGGCTACACAGACAAGCTGTGAAAGGCAGGGACTTTTTTGTATTCTCAAAGGAAAAAGACAAGCAAGATAACGAAAAATTCTTTACATAACCATTTCACTTCTTTGTAATCAAAATTAGCAAAGGCAACACATGTACAGATTGAGCAGGCGAACTAGAGGAAAGATGACATGACAAGTGACCAACTCCCATGCAATTCTGCTTATTGAACTAAGATGTTTTGACAGTTCAATACAAGAAACTTCTCATTTACACCAAATAGCACTCTAAAAACACAGATTACTGGAGTCACACTAAAACCTAATCTCCTACATTTTTAATGGACATACATTAAATAGATACTCAGGAGAGTTGACAAAGGACAGGCATGCTTGAATATTTGGTGTATATTTATTGAATTTTAAATTGCACAAGTCTTTTACGTTCACCTGCAAAAGTCACTAATTTAACAGTTGTTAGTATTAACAATTTACATAATACGCCTGCTTACTCATATTTACAAGAGATCACTTCTCTTTTCAGCAACAGCTCCAAGTGAAGCTGGAAGATGCCAAGAGGTGCATTCAAGCATCTGTGCTGCCCCAGAGAATGGGATAAATACATAAAAATCAATGTTTCTCTAAACAGAAAGGTATTCTTTCGGGGTCAATAGTGTTGCTAAATAAAACAGTTTGGTGCCTCGATTTCTAATTAAAGCTGGAAAATGGACACACACTCTTCACCTGCTCAAAACTTTCGAAAGACACGTCAAGCTAAATGTACTCTACATATATTTAGATATCAAGTGATTCTAAGCACTGTTGAAATGGTAGATTTATAAACCTAGCATCATACTTTCCTGAGAAACTTCCTCCCAAGTTAGTTGTCCTCCTCCCTTCAGTTAATGATCACAAACTTAGATATATTATCAGTCCGCATTTAGATCCAACTTTGGGAAAGAAGGCTGGAGAATTCAAGACAATGTTAGTGGAGAAAGCTGAAAAGAAGAAAATTAAGGAAGATAAAGCAGTCGTTGAGATTCCTAAAGGGTTGTTATTTATCAGAAATAGAAATAAGCAGGAATGTCAACGAAGTCTCTAACGGGAAGTAAAGATGTCATAATATATGATCTTCCCATGAAAAAGAATCTTGGTCTTCCTCACAAAATACAGAACAACACCCTATTTCTCATTTCCATTAAGGACAGCTTAGTATGCACTTTACCCTAAGTGGACTACCAATAAAATCCACTCTCTTCTGATAAGCTCTTATTTATTCTAGAAAACAAGCGGATTACTGGAAACTGGAAAGAACTGCACTGTTTGCCAGGATTTTAACCCTGTTCTACAGCTGTTACTGCAGCCACTGCAAAAATTCCAACACAGAAATAAATCTCCCGAACACACTACAGACTTGGGGTATAAGTAATTTTTGCTTCCTTTCTCCTACCGTTGCTGTTTGGGACCAGAAGGCAGTGAAAGAAGCTCAGCAGAGATACCCCTGGGGATACAGAGCAGAGCACTCAAAATGGAAAGTCACCATTCAAAGAAAAGCCAAGTAAGTCAATGACATCAGGCACTCGCAGCACTGCTGCCTCCCAGCCAGTAACAGAAAGCTCTTCCGGGAAGCACTTGCTTCAGCAGCATATGGCTGACAGTGGGCATTTAGCCTGCATCACTCACCAACACGGGGTTTAATAAATAGGAATCTTATCAGAGTACTGCTTTCTCTAACGAGGAGAAAGAAAGGGAGAATAAAGTAGAGAGCAGCAGGGGAATGAAGATATTTACGACATGCCTTCACCAAAAGCTTGCATCAACAAGAATATAAACATATGGCCAAGGATGCCTTTGGTTTAATGCTGCCCAAATTCTTACAAATAAGCTTGTGGGTTTGCTTCTTTTCATATACACCTTCAGGAGAGAGTTAAAAAAAAAGAAGAAGCACACAGAATACAACTACTTTCACATAAGCTGCCAAACACAACTGAAAAATGTTTCAGGGGTTCTGTGTGAACAGCGCAGACATTGACACAGGCTGGTAAGCTAAGCCCTAACCTTCAGCCCTTTCACAGAATGCTCCCAGAGCTTCAGTCTTTCCTGTGATCCACAAAATAAGTTTATTTCCTTCAGCTATGAAAAAGGGTTGCTGAAGCTGCTGATGGTTCCTATTTCTTTTCTCTGATGCATTCAACTACTCAAGACTTCACCTTATACTTAAGAAGGAAGAAAAGGGACTTCTATCCAGACCATTTTATGCCTAAAGGAGTATTCCCACACCAGATACAAAATGAAGAAAAAGAATTTCTGAATTGTGGGTTGTTTTCAACTCTATTCAAAATAAATTCTAGGAAGCATCAGAAAACAGTAAATAGTTTGGTTCTGGGCACTACAGAGAGCATCTCTTTTCAAGGCTCAGTTAACTGAAAAAAGACAACACATGAAAAATTCATCAGAAGGTACAGTGTGGCAACAGAATGCTGGAAAGGCTGACTGCTGCACGCCTGGTAATGAAGACTGCTTAAATAGGGTATAAAAGGCAGGGCACTCGCTGCTGACATGATAAAGTATCACAGAGGAACAAATAACACTGGTGCTTCATCCCCAGGAAACCTTTCTTGCTAATCGAAGTGAACTGAAGCCTGACTCCTTCCTCTTCAGTTAAAAAAAAAAATCATTTTCCTAAAAAGAAAGAAAAAATATCAAAGTTAAGGTATAGTTACCTACTAATTTTTGCAATTAAAAAACTGAGAAGAAACAGAAAGGGGAAATAAAGATACGCCTACCTGGAGTACCACATCTTTTGTTTCCTGCTGCTGACGAGTAAAGTGTCTCTGTGAGGATTTGTACACTTCAGCATGATGACAGGAAAGTGAGAAAGAGAAAAGGTAGCCCTTGACAAACAAGCTTTAAATCAAGTTATTCTGGAATGCAGACAATATTTCTATACAAACCATGCACACAAAGAGTACCAATTCAAGTGTCTCCCCCATCTTTACCAGCATTTGCATTAACACGTTTGCAGGTCAGATTCATTCTACACAACTTGTTTCCCACATTCTGTACCTCGACATCCTGAACACTGGATAAAGAAGTTGATTAAATCCAGAAGTGCTATGTCCCTGTCTTGTTTATATGATTCAATCCAGTCGTCCACCACAGACTGTCAAGAAAAAAAGAATACTTATCAGAGACTCTTAAAAAGTGTTTTATTAAAGGCAAATGACTTATTCTTTTCAGAATATAATTTTATAATTGGGCATTTATTTTGCATAATTACACATGTGTACATATTCAAAAATCTATGCACCTTCTCTCAAGGTGGAGACAGAACAAATATTGTTAGACAACAGTACTATACGCATAATTTTCTGGTATTATACTGTATAAACACAAGTTCAAATTGAAATTACTGTAATTCCTCAAAACTACTTAAGAGTATCTTTTCAGTTTTAAAATTGTGTTGAAAAAAACAAACACTGTTACTCCATTCAGAATGATCAACATATATTCCCAGAAAACTGATGAGTAGAAATACTTTGGGATAAATACTGATTTTATATTGCATAGTGAATATCTCAGTACTTGTAAAGGCCAAAATAGTACATCAGTCACTCAGGAACACTGTAAATAGCTCAGGAAGACAAAATATAATGAGGAATACACAGTATATAAAATAATACACAGAAGTTAGACTTAGGGTGTTTGTAAGCCACCTGGATCACAGGATAGCATTCATTAGGAAAAGCTCAATTATGTTATCAGAGCACACCTTGCAAATGGATTAGTTTATTTTGGACAGTTCAGGTCTACAATGAATTTCTATAAAATTAAATTTAAAAAAACACACACACACAAACACCCCACCATGCCCACACAACTGGCTTCTACCATGCTGAAAAGGAATCAATAGGAAAGACAAAAAATCCAAGCAATTTGATCTCTTAGAAAGATCTGCCTTTTTCTTAATTAGTAGCTGTAAGGAGGGATCTTCAAAAATCCCTCTGCAGTTGCCAGCTTATCCAAGTGCAAACTCACAAGACTACCAGTGGGCCCTTGGCAGGTGTATGAGGAAAAGGAAGCAGCAAACCAGTTGTGTATGTACCACAGACACACAGAACTCCGAACTGAGCCAAAGCACTCCATGTTTAACACACATCACTGCAGTCACCCTTGAGCCAGGAGTGGACTAGCAGTACTATCATGTTATCCAACAACCAGCATGAATCTCTAAACATCCAATTTGCCAGGAAACTCAGTTTTCACAGGTTTTGCCTCCCAGCATACACACACACACACACACTTACACACACACACACACACACACACACCCTGTAGGAGAAGCAATCTTACAAAGGAGTCCATCTGCTACTTAAAAGAAATTAGAAAGCAAGTCTTGGCCTCTAATTAAGCTTCACACAAATTGAGGAAACACGAAGCAGCAGCACAAAACCAATTATCTAGAATGTTATCTCACTGTTATTTCATCATGAATTCAGATCTGTTCCTGGAAGTATCAATCATTTCAATCAATCAGCAAAATTCTCCAGGGCACAGAAACCAAATGTAGCCGAATCTAAAAAGTATTTACTACACCAAATATTGACACAGCTTAATGACCAGGCTGTTGGTGTACTACCAATTTACAAGATTTGTTTGAACAGCTCTATTACTGTAGATATCAGGACAACATGCAATTGCCAACAGCAATTTTTTACACTAAAGAAAATAGGAGCTGAGCTGGGTCAGACGACAGGCTCACCTGCCCAACACAGCTTATACACGTAGGGAAAAGCATAAGAAAAGGGCAAGAATACACTGATATTTCTGAGTTACTCTCCCAGACCCTTAAGACCCCAGCATATTTCTTCTCTCATGGATGTGTCTGTCTAAACCAGCTTTATATTCTACATCATCTTGCAGCAGTGTGCAACGGCTAATTATTCACTGCAAAATAAAAGAATAATTGTGTTTTAAACTTGCCAATTGTTGGATCCATTTGATGTGACCCAATTCTCATGAAACAAGAAAAAACAAACCCCAAGCCCCTGTTTGCATTTTCCATGCTTCCATCTGGTCACCTCTTTCCAGGCAGAATAATCCTACTCTGTGCCATGTGGCTTGCCCAGAAATAATTCCATATCTTCATCCTTGTCCACTCTTGTCACATATCTCTTGACAGTTTCTGAAGTCTACTATATTCTTCTTTGAGCCTGGGAAATCTCAGCTGCTTTTCCTGAGTGTTAATAACTAGTTTCCCAGCATCTATGCATTATCCACAGCCGAGTTTCACAGAAAACACTCCCCGTGGAAGTAAGGCTGGCCCAAGAAATTCCTTCCCACGTGCAGTCTTACTCCTGTTTGTTGCTACAACACACCGCCCCTTCAGCCATCCCACTGCAACTTCTCCTGGACTGTGCTATAAATACTGCCAATGAACTCATCTGGACTTAAAAAAAGGGGGAGCCAAGGGAAGAAACATGAAGGAATACCTTTAAATTTTGCTTCTGCTTCTTTTAAACAATTATTTAAATGATTTTTGCAGCACTATCTCAAATTGCAGCATCAGTGCAGCTCCTCTCACTTCTATTTTTTGCCTCTCATACAGAAAGAATTGTGTGGGACACGATGTGTCCTTGGGCACTGGGGGCCCGCTCTGTCCTACCAGTGTGGTACTTGCATTTTCAACCCAGAACCATTGTGCAATTCACAGAAAAACAAAGACAAGTGGCTCATCTCCAGACTTGGGGACCAGACTTGAGGCAATGCAGAGTCCTCAGTGGCAGGAGTAGATGAGAAAAGCAGAAAAATCAGAGTGAGGGTTCTCAGAGGGATAGCAGGCAAAGACTGTCTGGACCTCACAGAGAACTGACAAAGCTTTAAGTAAAATCTGAATTCGTGGGTAGGGTTCATTTTATCTCAGCTGACATGCACAAGCTCCTCAGTGCCTTTGCACTCACCACTGTGTAACACACACACACACAGTCAGTGTTCAGTGAGCTGTTAGTGTAACTCCTCGCTCTGACAAGGTATGTGTGGAGAGCTGAGAGGGCTCCTGCTGCACAGTGCTTGCTTGTGTTTACCCCAAGAAAGCCCCACTGACTGAGGGGCTGCGGGTGACCAGTCACATACAGGCACCTGACCTGCCAGCATCAGCACAGAGCCACACAAACTGCAATTCACTAAGCCCTAAAAATCAGTGCCCCAAAATAACACCCAGAGACCCACATACTCAGCCCCTCGTGCACACTTGGCATGCTGGCTGCCTAATTTTGTTAGAGGTTACAGTTTAAGGCAACAGGAGATAATTAAACCAGACTACATATGCTACAACAGTTGGCACTTAATCAAACCGTTGACTTTTGACGTAACAGAAAAGAGCTATAAAAACTGAAAACACTAGATGAAAAAATAAAAATTACACACATCAGACCCAAAAGAGAGACAGGTATCAATGGAACCAAGACAAAACAACAGTAATCCAAATACCACGAAAAAAGGTTGAATACAAGCAAAAAAGAAATCAAACCACGGGCAGCAGTGTAGCAAATGGTGCAACATGCAATCCTTGTCGGAAACTGAATTATTTTGCATAAATATGCATAGAGAGAAGGACTCCTATTACAAACAAGGATTTCTAACCAACAGGCCCCAAGTTACAGCAAACCCTCCAAGATAAAATCATCTTGCTGGCCACCTCCATCTAGTTCCCACATTTTCAAGAACTTCTCATACGTAATCCAAGAGCAAACTCAGGGAAATGACCCACTTTTGGTCACCTCGCCCAGAGACCTCCTGCTCTTGCCCCTCCCTGTCACCTGTCCCAAGCACAGATCATTAACACCTTGAAGGCACATGTGGTGACAGGAGGGAAGGACCAGGTGGCCCCTTCTGAAAGGAGGTAGCTACTACGAGGTTCCATCCCCCAGAATTCATCCCCACAAGTCTCCCTGCCTACTTCCACAAAACACTACGAAAGAAGGCAGCAATAGATTACATGAGTTGCTCCAGTGGTACCCATCTGCTTCCACATGTTTCTACCTTCAGATGCAGTGGGGAGCATGGATTTACCATATGGAAATGTGCACTTACATGCTGTGCATGAAATACACGATAAATTCAGCATTCTGGGGAGGCACAGGATCTATAGGACACGTGCTGCAGCCTGCCCAGGGGCAGCACATCCATGCTTTTGGGATTTACCAGCTTCAAGGCACACACATAAGGAAAAGGCTCCCTTGGCAACAAGCTCAGTTACACAGATAAAACCTCCAGATGACTCCAGTAACACCAACAACCTTCCTCGACTCTCTGCTGTCAGGACACATCTAGACACACATGCACACACACTTACATACAGATACACAGACACACGCATGCATCACATCTCTGGGTCAGTCAACAAGTCCATATAGGCATGTTACAAAAATAAGACTCAACGATTTTTTTTTTTATTATGAAATTGCTTCCATTCTTATAAGAACTGAGTAAAAAAATCAAAGTTTCCTGCAAATAGCAGATGATGTATGGTACAAATACAGAATCAGTACAAAGATTTTCCAAAGCCTGCAACAGTTTTCAAGAGAATCTCACAGAAGTGAACTCTCTGATGAGTATGCTTTAAGAACTACCATGGAGCATAATTTGAAGAATATGCCAGGTAAGTAACCCTACAGAAATAAGAAGCCTAAATAAAGTCAAGAAAGTAGCAGAATAGATTCACAGTCTGAGTAAACAACTTAAAATCAATCAGCTTGCAGAAATACTGACCTTCATATCTCAAAGTCTGCTAAAAGATAAACCAAAGTATTTTATGGTACTGAAGAGGAACAGCAGCTTGGGGTTGCGAGTAAAAGCAAGTCTGATGCAATGAATGAAATAATGAAGCTAGTGATCTTATTACCTCCTCTAGGCTTTGCAGCTATGAATCCATTTCATATTCCTTCAGTGCAAGAGAATTTAGGAGCATTAAGTGCTTGAGGAACCAGAGGGACTGACTGCAGGGGACACCTTGCCAGCTTGTGTAACTTAGCACAGTCCCGCTAAATATTAATAAAAGATGATTTCAAAATAAGCTATTTCACAATTTCAATTAAGTAACAATCCGGCAACAGTGCTACAAACAAAAGGGAAAACAAATGACACCATATACAAAGTGCATGTTAAAATGGAAGATCTGAGTCAACTGTAAACCAAGGCAAATCGAATATAAAGAACTTTAAATAATTTGCCATTTCATACAACTGATCATGGACATGCTTCATTTACAGTGAATATGAAAGAAAAAAATTACTCTAGAATAGGTGTGCAACGTGTTTACATCAAGGTAGGAAAAAATCCAAAAATCAAAGCTTACACTAACAACTTCTGCCAAAAACCCAAAGTCACTCAAATGAAATTTGAAACTGATTAAAAAAGGAATGCACAGTGAAATTAAATATTTCAATAACTTGTATAAAGAGCAACTCAAATAGAAGGTAAAAGTAGTAAATATACTTTAACAGATATTGAGAAGAACTTAGTACACTAAAAATAAGGACCATGGGAAACAAAAGCAAGTAGAGAGAGACTTAAACACTCTGCATAAAAATTTTTAAGTGAATCTGTTCAGGTTGGGTTTTTCAAAAAAAGAATAAAAGCCTTTTAAGGATAAATTTTGTGAAAACTGAAGAAATCACACAGACGGCTGCTAGGGAGAAGGTAGTTCCTAATGTGTGAAAGTACGTGCAATTTAGACTGGGCAGTACACTCCACAATGAGTGCCTGGCTGCATTCCAAACTGAAGGCGGTAAGTCTAATATACACCCAGTGAAAACCTAATACAAGGATAATAAAAATCAACTGCAGCTTGAGGACATGCATTTTATTCTTTTTCTCTAAGGATAGTAATTTTAAATTAACAGTAAGCCAAGATGGGAAGATCTGTTTTATGCAGTGTCTACCTACATAACTTTCTATTTTCTGAAGCACAGAGAGGAAAGGAATACAATCCTTGAAGTATTTCTTCCCAATAAAACTAAGGGATTTATACTCTCCATACAGGATTATCTGTTTGGCATTTTGTGTATATACATATTTCTATGCAGTAGACTGGGTATTAAATATCATTACACAGGGAAATAAATGTAACATGTTACATTGAACCATTTGGGAGAAAAAAACATTACCAAAAGAAAAAAAAAAATATTCTCTTAGGAGAATCTTAGAATGGTAAAGGTTAACTGGCATTACACTGAGTGCATAAAAGGTACTGGGAAAATTCTGCTTTCAAATGGACTAAAATCACAGGAACTCCCGAGGCTGGGCACTCTTGCCCAGTAGATCCACACTACTCAGGGCAGCAGTTCCTCACCCGAGTGCTCATCAAAGGTCGGTGCACCATACAGAGCTCTCACCAAGAAGATTTTCTAAGGTGGTACAGAACTTTCGCAGGTGCTCATCTCCCACAGTTGACATGTTACACCATTTCCAAGGGGCTGTGTCTGTTTAAGATGAGCCAATCACCGGCATGAATGACGATACAAAGCATCAAAACTGCTCATAAACATTGAACATCAGAATGAAAAGATACTTAGAGTATCTTGTGTGTGAAAGTGCTGAAAAAAAATGGAGTTATTCCAGTAAGAGACCCATCAATTTATTAAAACACATGATTCATACTCCTTTGCTAGCACAGTTTGTAAAGGGTTCACAGATCACTCCAGATACTTCAAAAAATATCAACATTCTAGAGAGGAAAAGACTTCTCTGCCTTCAAGTATAATGAGTATTTTCAGGTACAAATGCTTTCACGCACTGCACTACTGGCACTTGTGTTCACATTAACAGCAAAATCATCTCACATCTTATTAAATCACAAGGGAAAAGAAGCCTTGTGCGATGACTGCAGAAACATTCATTTGGTATTAAGGGCTACTCCTCTCATTAATTAATGCTTCATTTAGTGGCTAAATTGTTCCCAGTGTAATGACTATAAAAACATGTACCTAGTTTTGATTTTTTTCTTTTAATTCAGTAGTATACAGTCAAAAGAAAAGCAAGATTTGGCTACAGAAGAAATCTGCCCAGTAAAATGAAAATATTAGTTTAAATGTTAATAATAGATGCAGTCATCTTGTCCAGTAAACTTTAGAGACTGCATACTCAAACTCCTAAGGAGTTTCTGAGACAATCTGGGGAAATCCTGAGTTATTATCCATCCTTCAAGCTGGAGGATACAGCAGATAAAATACAATTAAAGGACAATTAAACTAAAACATGCCTTTAACACAAAAAGCATGGGTAATACTCAATGTATGTTTGTATATTATTAATCTTCAAAGACCTTCACTTTCAGAAATAGCTGAGGGAGACACAGAGATGTGATCCGGCAAAAAACACTTCTAGAAAGAAAAGAAGCTCAGAGAATAGAGAGCCATTAAGGCCACTGAGAACACAGACACCACATTGGCCCTGAGCTGACAACAGTCAGAGGTAGGGAGAATCCCCAAAATTCGTTTTTGCCGCCTTATTCTCTTCCTTAACTGTCGCTGTCAGAGACAGGCTGTTAGATTTTCGGTGCAATCCAGTTACAGCTGCTCTGATGTTCTTAGTCTCAAGGATCTATGTAAAACCACATGTAATTCCTCCTGCATAAAGTAGATATGGTTATAAAGTCACTCTAATGAGGAGTAAGTCTGAGCTGCTGCCAGAGATGGACTTCTCAAGGCAGAGTAAGCAGTGCTACAAATATAGCTTTACTTGGACATGGAGGGAATCTCACCATGGGCCAAGATGTGCAGGTAATAACAGTGAGGAACCCTGCGCATCCTTGATTTCTGGAAGGACAAGGAAGAACTGGTGGCACAATGAAAAATTCCATTTCAACACACTAGATACTTGGATACTTACCTTAAAATGCTTGCTGGCATATAATGGAGCCATATTTATTCTGAACTATGTCTAATCAACACCAAGATTACCTTTTATTAGCTGAGCATAAGCAGAGGCAGCAATTTTTAAATTTTTTTTTTTCCCTCAAAATCAGCCTCTACTCTGTAGCGAACTGCTAACACCAATTAAGGGTGACTGGTAATGCATGGAATATTGCAGAGTCATCAAGGCATAGATCTGTTCATGTTTTGGTACTGAACACCTCCTAGAATTACTGACGATCCATTCTCTGATGTTCTGGGGGAACAAAACCCCTTTGCAGACAAGAAAGCAGAACACTTCTACACTTGGTTTGACCAACAGTAGTACAAACTTTATTACAGATAATTGGTCATAACTAACTCATGAGAAATTTGCAGTCTGAGTCCTAAACAAAACCTGACCTCAAAACAAGCTCTTTAGATCCCTGTCATCTTAACAGCAGGGTCAGAGACCAATGCAGAGATGTCTGAAGATTTTAGCTACCAGTTAGTCTCAGCTGGAAGAGCAGAGGCTCACCCAAGCCTTCATTCCCACCAGTGGGGAGCTGAGCACATGAGAAATGCTGATAGAGACCATTTTGCCTATGGAAGTTCAGAGTGGGGAAATGTAGAGGATATAGCTGTCACCATAAAATGATATAACTAAAAAATAAATATATGGAAGAGATAAACGACAAAAAGCAGAAGAGCGTAATGTTTGACTACGAAAATAAAATCCACAGAGTCTGAAGAAGTTCTATGAACAGTCTTAATGGAATAACACTTGAAATTGTACCTGCAGAAAGCATGAGCAGAAGGTCATGTCACATTTCATATACACAGAGCTGCTGACAGAACAGGCACTAGCTGTACAAAAGGTTACAGAGCAAATGAAAAACACTGACAACCATCGGATACTAACTTAACGTGAGCATCAAATAGATTTACAGAGTTCAAGCAAGACACAAGCAGCACCTTGCGACAGAGGCAACGATTTTATGTGAAGAGCAGCCTTGGAGTTATGTATACTTGAAATACAAAAAATTAAACTGATTTTATTTCCTTGGAAGAAGCAACCAGCAACGAGCCTGAAGAGAAGTAGTAAACAAATCCTGCTGTGAGAACCAAAATAGAGAAGCTTAAAAGAAGTGAAAATTGAATTCAGCTACAGACTTTCATGAATTGGCATCACAAAGCCAGAAAAATCTAACAACTAAAAAAAATTCTGAGAGAAAACAGCAGGAGCAGATAGATCAGAAATGAAAGCACATGATTTCCATGTAATCTCAGAATATATTAATTGAATTTTCCTGGGTTTTCATTGCTGGAAGCAAACTTAGGAGCACTAGGAAAAATGTTCATATCACAGGAAAAGAACTAAATATTGAGAAATAGTATGTTCAGCCAAATAAAAATACATGGCACTCGTTTGAAAACTGCAATACTGGTAAAATTGCTAAAATTGAACAAAAAAACCTGCATCAAAACTATGAAAAACAAAAATGGCACGCATTCCTAATTGTTACATCAAAAGCCCTAAGCTATTATGGAAAAATACAAGTATAAAGACACTACTAAGTTTGGTTTTCAGAACCTTGGTTTTACACGAGATTATTGTCCAAATGTGCAAGTTAAAAAACATTAAATCACATTTTAATTGCATTCTCTTTCCTACTATAGGGTTTCTGTAATTTTTTAAAATATTTTTACCAAAAGTAAATTTTTTCAAAGGTGCCCAAGTGATGCATACTCTTGAAATTATGGCTCAAGTTGTTTATGCCTGTTTGCACCCCAGGCCTTCAAATACTCTTGCCTATTCCTTTACTATTTGCATATAATCTCTCCCCTGCTTAGACAGTGCTGTCTACTTTTTCTTCTACCTGCAGGCTGGGCACACGTTAAGCATGTGAGTGTCTATGCGTATGTTATTTGTGGATACAGGTACGTATACATGAACATACAGACACACATCCACCTACACATGCATATACAAATTCTCCACTTCTCAAAGAAATTTCTTTGTATCTGAATTCCAAAGGTTTCTTAATACAAACATGCAGACAATTTATTTTCTGTATGTAATCTGCGGAAGACTTGGGTCGGCATCTCTTTTGAAACAGATAAAATGTATCAAAGTCAATTCCACACACACACAGTCATCAATGTCAAAGCAGTCGCCCATTCCGTTCCAGCTGGCTTCTGCGAGTATCAGTAACTCTAAGTCAACTATACTACATAAAGTATATTGTATGTTCTGTACCACAGTAAAACCAGAAAATAGACTCCAGATGCTTCCTCGATTCCTGCCAAAAACAAAATTTGAAAAAGTGCTGAAAATCAAACAAAGTTGGAAGCTCTGTTGTAGGAAAAAAAGGCACAAGGAATCCGTAGCTTTGTTAGGAGTAAATTTGTTCTGTCTTCACCTACTAGATAAGAAGGGTCAATCCTGAATAAGTGTAAACACAGAAACTATGAAGAACAAAAATTCTCATTTCCTTCCTGTGTATTACTTCTTTAAAATTACATCTCAGACGTTCCACAGATTTGAGACAGAAAATTTTCAACAAGTTTCACTCATTTGCAATATTTGATTCCTCTAGGACTTAAAGAGATTTAGCTTTTAGCTACATCAGAAGTAATATTGAGAATGGGATTTGGCACCTAATTTTCCTAAGGTGTACTTTTCTCATGTTAGTCAGCACCAAAACAAACTAACCGATACTGCCTAAGTCGTGTGTTGTTGAAATGCAAAGTAAAGGAGGTCTGCTTAAACAATCCTTAAGAGCAGGAATGACTGTTGGCTTCGGACTGCATGGTCTGAAGAGTGTTTTGGGCCCATTGTTTCTCCTTTGAGTACCAAAACCAAGAGCTGCAGCACAGCAGCTTACTAAAACCACACAACACTGTCAAAACCAATCCCCTATGCAAGGTCTTGAGGTGCGACTCACCTGGCCCCACACATCCTGTAAAGACCTCTGACCTGATCAAAACATAAGGGGGTAAGAAACATTTCTAGAGGCAACTAGAACTATCTTATCTATTTTACAATGAAAAATTTGCCTTCAGGATGTGTCAATGTTTTCCCTCAGACTCAGTGGAAGTCTAGGCACAGCTCAGCCTTCACCTGCTGCCCTGATGGGGACAGCAGGAATGCAAGTTCTAGTGCAAAGGGCTCCAAACTGCTTGTGTGAGCAGGTATTCTTGAAAAAACAAGTGAACAAAAAAGGCTTGGATCCATCATTATTTTCATACACTTTCCCCCCATATAAAACTTGCTACAGGATATTCTTTAATGAACTGCTTAATATTAACATATATTTTTAACTTAGGAGTAATGAACAAAATAATGGAGAATTTGAAACACATGACTTTCTGCCAGGTCTCTTGTTCTTCAGAAGGATACATGACAGCCCTCAATCAGAACCCACTCAGTTCCGTACTTTATCCTACACAGTTTGTTGGACCAACGAAGCCATGAGAAAATACCACTGTTCACAAAAGCACAGCTTAGACTGGACTCTAGTCAGTATACACTGAATTGTGAGGGGGAACGCAAGTAGACATTTTACCTGCATAGCACTCTTTCCCAGCTTAACCACCTCAAACAAAGTGACAGGGTCCCCTTCTCCATTCTGCTGCGGGTGGCCATTGGCTCTCCCACGACTTGCTCCTCGAGCTCCAGCGTCGGAACGCCCCTTGTCCGCTGGAGACTTCCGGGGTTTCTTAGTGGCAGACTGGGCAAAGAAAACCAGCAGAGTGAAAGTTTATTATAGCTACATCTGAAATCACCCAGTGTTTCATTATAAACGATCCATAAACATTACAGGGTTACACCCTCACACGCATTTATACAGATAAGGATCACGGGATGAGCCAGGCTGGAAGGCATCTCCAGAGGTCTCCTGCCTGACCTCCTGTTCAAAGCAGGGTCAGCTAGGAAAATCAACCAGGTTGCTCAGGACTTTATCCAGTCAGGTGCATTTAATTTTATTTATCAGTAGTTGTTGAGGGACTATTTTAAAGCCACTGTCATGCCAAGGTAAGTAGTGGTGAACTCACAATGCTGGAGTACCAGTTCATGTCAGTCCCTGTATGAGTCTTACACAACATAGACATTGAGAATAACTGGTGATCTTAACTAATGATCTAAAACAGTAAGATATTAAAAATACATCTGCCACATTAACATTCATTTTCTGTATTTTCATTTTCATACAACTTTTATAAGAAACTGTGTACATAGTCAGCTCTTCAACACAAATCACCAAATTTGTACAGCCAGATTAAGTAGATCATCGTAACAGCCTCTTGCTTCAAAATGTTATGAGTTAAAACATTCTCCCTTTGAGACTAAATTATTTAATGTAAATTTCCTCTGTTCTTCAAGGTTTTAATCAAGCAGTATAGACACCACCTGTAAAGACTCACCTACTGAACAGCTTGCTCTGAATTCAAGTCACTTGTGAAACAGAAACAAAAAAATTCTGGGGAAAATAACATCAGATTTCTTACTTCCATATTCTATTCTTTTCTATTCTTTCTCCCTACTGTGAGGCAGACAAAAGCAAAATCTGCTGTTTTCCACAGAACAATGAAGCTATTTTGAGGAATTATGTTAAAGAAAACAACACACAAGCAACTCAAAGATTACGTTTAGGACAATATCCTCATGGCACCGTTTACTCAAGTATATTGTCAGCTGAGTTTCTATTAATGCTTTTAGTAAAGAATACAAAGTTAACAGTTTTAGTTGCATATTCCAGTGCAGACACATTGAGAATTTTACTGCAGAGGAAAGGGATCTAATTTCTGGCAGAGAGCTGGTAGAAGACAGCCCTGCAGTCCAGCTTTCCCCGCGCTTTAAAAGGGATCACTGCCTTAAAGGGGGTGGGGCCAGAGAGCTGAAGCAAAGGGCAAGGCAAAGTGCAACTGCCTCTTGCAAATATTCAATTAAGGACTTGCATAGAAATGCAAGCTGGAAAGCTTAAAATAATGGTACAGTCTCTGTGAAGTTTTCTGGATAATATTTGCACTTAGGATCAAAAGAGTATCTCCCTCAATGAATTTTTAAATATGTGCAAAGCCGCCTGTAACAGCAAGAATATTATCAACATATGAAATGTTTAAGGTCTACTGAGCTCGAAAGAGACATGTGATCACTATTTATTAAAATGGGAAAGAATTAGAAGTAAATTGACTCTCTTGAGATATATAATCCATGCACTTATTCCATCTGGGAGACAGTAAGCACTTCACGTAGCTACAAGGACTGCTAAATGAAAGCTTGAACGCAAACTGATGCCCTCCACAGAAACGAATGCAAGCCCCCTCTACACTCAGTTTTTCTCAACATGTAATTGAAAGGGACGTATTAAACGCTGCAAGGATGAAGGGAAAGGAAGTAAGAGATGGATGTGAAATGCACATATCTAAAGCTACCTTGTTAATGAAAGCAATGAGAAAAGCCACCTGTTTGAGTACCTGAGCATGAGTACTGAGGACACAGGCTCAAAATGTGTAATCATCCAGCATATAAATGCCCAGTTTAAATTCCCTTTTTCAGGTATCCTGGGAAAAGGAAGGTGCTTTGACTGAGGCTCCTAGTTTGAATTGGAAGGGTGAGATCACCACTGAGTCCTCAGAAGAGGTACAGAAATAACTGACAGATGTACTTCTGACAAATTACTGGATAAAGCCAGATTCTTCAAGCCCAAGTAAATAGGTCAATATCCTGGCCCCAAATTAACACTAGCTATATTACTGAGTCTACTCAAATAAAATTTCTCTCCGGTGTAGATTTTCTTCTGACAATGAGAACATCTCTCAGAGTGGAGAAAACAAATCTTGCATCTAACAAAAGCCATTCTGTATCCAAGCTGGAGTAGCAAAATCCAGAGGCAGGATCTGTATTGAATCCTGCCTCTAGAGACAAAAGAAGTAGACAAGATGCTCCACTTGAAACTGAAGAAAATCCAAAACGTGAACTTTCTGAGCTAGGCAAGGATTAACATTGTCTTCAGGTGGAAAGGCACTAGCGAAAGGGCACCCACCACTCAGCACTTCCACCCAGCAGGCATCTGGCAGGAAGCCCAAGCTCAAGCTCACTCCAGAGTGTGAATATGAAAGCAAGTCATATATAGGTCCTCCAGCAACTGTCTGGTGCTCTAAAGTTTTGCAAACACAAAGCACGTGGCATTCCCTTAGTCATTAACACACAACATTACAATGCAGTCAAACATTATCTGCACATAATGTCTCCGAATTTACAGCAAGAAACTCTGCAGGCCATGTTGACAGGTCTGAGCTTCATACAGGTTCCTATCTCCGAGCACAAAGTCCAGTAGGACATCCTACTTCAAAGAGACCAAAGAGACCAATCAGCCACTGGAATAATCTTCCCAGGGAATGTGGGGATTCCTCAACATTGGACACTTCAGATTCAGCTGGACAGGCTGCTAGGGCATCTTTTATAAATTGTGCTTTTGCCAGACAAGGTTGAACCAAATGATCTGTGAGGTCCCTTCCAACCTGGTATTCTATGATTCTATCCCAGGATGGAGACATCCTCCATCACCACTGGAGCAAGTGAAGGAAAAGGAAGGACTGGTATATCCGTAGAAACACAGAGAAGACTCATTCATGATACAGAGCATCTGTGGCCTATCTCCAAAGGCAGGGTGCTCTTGGAAGTGGAGCTGCAAAAGCTATAAACCTAAAAATTATGTTTGGCATTGAGGATGCCAGGCACAGGTAACCATCCATCCCAGAAAAGAGAAACATGCACTCACAGGAAAGGATGATCCTTCTGCAAAAACAAAAACCACCATTCTCTAACGCCAATGAAGAGCTTCCACACAGAAACAGCCCTGCTCGAGGATGAGTGTGGCCCCAGTAAACCTGTCAGACTATCACTGACAGCTGTAAAATGAGAGGTTTCATAACATCAGAGTGAATTTGTAGCAGGTCTGCTCCTGTGGATCCCCCAAATGCTCATCAAGACACAGGAAAAACAGAACCTCCAAGTCCTAAATAGGAGCAAAAATTGTGATTATTGCATGCCACTTTACAGCTTTCAGCCAGAAAGTTCCTCCCTGAAGTGGGCAAATTAGGACCGCCAAAGGGAGGGATAAAGCAGCATGACAAAGTAAGAATGCTTGAGGCTTTTTAATCACACACCAAGAAAGTTGCTGCTTGGAGCTGAGAGGCTGCAGCAGTTGCATTTGTGATTTCACTCCAAAACCCAGGACAGCTGAGCTGGTGTGGTGTCAAAATGGACTGAGGCGTCAAATGAAAACAGAAATTACTGATGATTTTTCAAATCTATGACAACAAAAGCTGAAGATTTATATACACCAGCATTAGGAAATTCAGAAGTTCCAGAATATGCCACAGAAGCAACAACCAAAAATGGCCATATTGATGGTCACACACCTTACCTGTTGCTTTAAGGCTTAAACAAATGCAAACAGGAAACAAAATACTCACCTTGACTGCAATTAAACTCACATGATGACAGTTCAGGATTTTGTAACAAATTAGCTACAAAATACTTTTCCTTTCATGTCTTTAAAATTATTGTGAAGAAAATAAAGTGATCCACATTTGTAAAATCAAGTAATACAGTGAAAATTAATTCACACACTACCAAAAAGAAAAAGTGAAAGTGGCTTGACATTTTCCATTAACATTCCCCAAGCTGATGTGATGCACTTCACGAAGAAATAAAGGCAGTAAAAGTCCTAGAGTAACTCCACCTAACGCACCACGTGAAAACAGTGACCTGTATGTGCATTCACACTGTGAGTCATTTAGAGGAATAAATACCCCATTTCCCAGGGAAGGTGGAAGAAGCTTCTAAACCTCCATTTTAGTAAGACTGAAGAACTTGCCTCTCCAAGGCACCAGCCCCTCAAGAGACCCGGCGTTATAAGCTCCTGTTAAGTGGAAGAATGGTAATGCCTGAGGTCTTTCTGAATTAATCCTGATTTAAAAAAGACTATGACAAATTTTGTACCATCATCATAGTTATCTAGGGAGAAGGTTCTTGGATCACAATAGTCCTTTGGACTGTTTGGGTCATAGAAACAAACAAAGTGCTCCCTGTGAAGAGTCTCATCCTGCAAATAAAGACAGGTGCAGGACCCCTAATATCTTGTGCATCCAGAGCTGCTTCAGCTGCAGCACTTGCAGTTTAGGACAAAAAAAGCAGACGCAGTGTTGGGGAGTGGTGGTGCTATTTTTCACTCTTATTTAAAAATCTATCAAGAGCTCTAAAAGTCATCTTAAAGAATCAAGACAGTATGTTACAAATGCTTGAATCATTTCAATTCTTCTAGCTGAGGCAATTATGACCAAAAAAAGAACATTTCCACAGAAAAATGAAGAATAGATTAGATTGCCAAAAATACAAGAACCATGCCATCGAAAGCTTAAAAGGAAAACTTCTAATGCTACAGGTGACAGGATAGAAAAGTCTTCACAAAGATGCTATTGATGCACTGCATTTCTACTGAACTACAGACTTCTTTCAGTTGTAAGGGACAGACCTAAACCATGAGGTAGGCAAGCTGAAACAGGACACTGATGTAAATCACACCAACCACAAACCTCCAGTGCTATGAAAAGAAATTCTTCTAAGAATAACAGTATTCCTCCCTGTTATTAATCAGGACACGTATGACTTGGAACTAGAAGCAAAACTTAATCCCCTGCTGTATCTAACATCTATACTGCAAGATTAAATAAGGCCAGGAATCTGCTGCAAAGTTAGAATTTCCCATATGAATGCAAAGATAAGACGTGGTCTGTCTCCTCCATACCAAAAACTACAAAAGGACCTGAAAGCAAAATTGTACAGGTTTTCCTGGGGACAAAAGCATCAGAAGTGCCTTGTTCCATCCTGCTTTAAGTGGAGAAAGACACACTGTGGCTCTGAGTATGGGATGAGAAAGAAACCAGCAGAGATTTCCAAATTGCCACCTCGGGAGCAGACAAACTGATGTTTCCCCCGTCCTCTGAATTAGAGATTAAATGTCTACTCCTACTCTGAATCTGAAATACAGCCAGAGATCTCTCTCACAGCCTCAACCCCCAGCATCTGAGGTTTAAGCCAAGCTATTCTGAGCTCCTGGGAAGGTGAGGCCAGGTGGTTTAAAATAAAGCATGCCAACAAAGCTGAACAGAGAATTGAGCCAAAAGAGGAGACAAAAAACAATGGATAAATAACTGATCCGAGCCTGAGCTCACTGATGTGAACGCTACATTGCGTCATAAGCCCTTGGGCTTTCAAATTCCCTATATAGAACAGAAGAGCAAATCCATACCCATGCATTTCAATAATGCTGCAGACAGAGAGGGCATTTTGGCCAATATTACTCAGGAACTTCAAGGAGAGGACTGTTAGAAGTCACTCCTTAAACAGACTCCCCAGAATTCATTAAATACATACCCAGATGGTATGCTCACATACAGTATCACAAACATGTGCACCACAATATCCCACTGGCTCAACAGACTCAGCTCTTGGCCAATCACTCCACAGGCATCTGCTCTACAAGACTCAGTGTTTAGAAGGGTACATGGCCAACGGCCAGCCCCAGCCACTAGAGCAGGACATGGCACAGCCCCTGCTAAACTCACAGCAAAGGCCGGGGAATTAAGGACAATCAGGTTAGATTCTGAGAGCTATTCTGCAAGACCAATGCACTTAATCTATTTGCAAATTGACCGTCTAGCCTCCTCAGTCACATACTCACTAGAATAGTGTATAGAAGTGAAGGGGCTACTTGAAAAGTAGTGTTTTAGAACAAAATGACTTGGATTGAAAGGAAATCTTAAAGATCAACTAATTCCAAGTTTCTTAGAAAGTGAAGATCTCCCAAAACATTATGGTTCTCTATGAACTGAAGAGGTATTTGCTACAAAAGGCACTTTTTCAAATGACTGCCATCTTCTTACAAAGGTCTCAAATCTGCAGAGAATATCTTTCTTTAGAAAACAATCTGGGAAATTGTCTTGTAGTAGTGTATCTTTCTGATAAAAGGTCAAATCCATTCTGTGACACTCAGCAGAAACCTGTTTAAAATACATACATATATTTAATGTAGTATATTCTATGCAGCTCTGTAATAGGACCATGCAGCACAAAGTAAAGTCCCTTTCCAAAAGAGGTCAGTATGTTTATGGCAGATGTGCCACTGTAGCTGTGATGGCCTAAGGACATCAGCAAATCAGCATTTGCAGGAAGAGATCAAGTATTATTAGACCATAATATTTCACTTAGGAAAAAATCCCAGTCACAGAAATCAGAAGAGCCTTTGGGCTACCATTCTTCAGGTCTGTAACAGAAATGAAAATCATCTAATTCTCAGTTGAGAAAAACATCTCTGAACTTAACGAAATCTTTTAATCTGTTTCACATCTGACAGCAAAGGTAGTGGCATCTGTGAAGGAAACAAAAAACACAGTAGTGAAGAGTTGGGGGGAAAAATGTCAGAGCTGCACCTCCTATAAGAACCAGGAAATTTGCCTGAGGGAAGTGGCTGGATTAGCAGCATGGTTTGCTAAAGTAATACAATTGCCAAGTCTCCAGCTTTTAACATCAAATAATGCTGTAAATTCAATTGCCTAGATTAGCCTTTCCAAAGGTTTTGGAATTTCTCCTCTAGGATATTAGACACAGAGTGGCTTTTTGCTTTTGGAGCGCTTTTTTTTTTCTGTAGAAGAACCAAGGGAGAAATTTATCATTAATGGAACAGGCACCTAAGAGAGGCTGTGCAGTTTCCAGCTTTGGTGGTTTTCAAAACCAAACTGGAAAAGCCATGAGCAATGTGGTCTGATCCCAAAGTTGACCCCACTCTGACTAGGAGGTTGCAATGAGACCTGCTGAGTCCCATTCCATAACTGACCATACTGTTTTTCCTCTTTGAAACTCTTGCAGTCCTAATATATGCTTTCTTGACCTTTTGGGATGGAGGTCAAAAGGGAAAAAAAAAGTAGAACTGAGAAAATTCTTCCAAATTTTGATGAACTAAGTTTTATAAAGGACACTGTATTTGTTTCATTCACTATTTTCTTCCTCGAAGTTTTAAGACTGGATTTGGGGTTTTTTGACTCCTCTTAAGCATTAAGATGAATCTTCCATAGAATCATCCCTGATAACCCTAAGGTCTCGTTTCTTAGCAGCAGCAGTCAGCTCACAGCCCATCACTTTGTGAATGAAGCAATGGCTGCTTCCTCTGCACATTCATCACTTGACAATCACACACCTGGAGTTGAGGTATAATGAGCCTGAATAATGAGCCTAGAGTTGTTCTAAGCAAAATGGGCAATTCCTCCCGTAGAAACCTGATGGCAGGACCAGCAGAGTGCTTCAGCAAATGTTCCCATAGGAGCTACTAATAAACTGAAGCAGAGGGATGAGAAATGCTTTTTGTAACATTCACCTTTCCCTTCCAGTGAATGTGTGCTGGGTACAAAATACCCCTAGTGTTGCTATAACTTGAATTCCTATATTGTGACAAAATTCTGGGTTAGTAATCAGGTTGCACCAGCTTGCTTTTTTTTATTAGAGCTACAAAACCCCATAGATTTAGTAATGAAATGTTTGTAAGATAATTTTTCATTTTATCCTTTGCTTACAAGCTATGTAAACAGATAAGCTGTTCTCTTTAAACACTTCTTTAAGGCTTGCTCTGAAGAGGCTCCATGTTCATGAGCAAATCCATTTATCTGATGAAGAATATATGAACATAGGAAAGTGTTAGAAAGCTTTCAGAAAGGAAGACAACGTGCCCAGAAAAGACCAGGATTTTAAATGTCGGCACCCTGAATAAGAGACTGTGATGCAAATTGAAAACCAACAGCAAAGAGGAATTTACTCCAGCTTGGCCAGCATGCCTGAGAGGAACACATGGTTCTGTCCATTCTTACAGTCTCACCAGCCCATGGTTAAGGAGATAGGCCTTAGGATCAAAGCCCTCAGGGTTAAAAAAAAATCATCTCCATCTACTAGTGAGATATATAGATATATAGATATATGGCACATTCATATTGCGAGTTTATTCATAGAGCAACACTAAGAGGTGAATCAAATTCATTAATAACAAACACACAGAAGTTCACACCAAGTCTTACTCCACACTGGGTACTTCAAGTGATATAGCCAAGAAAACTAAACTGATCATCTTCAAGAACCAAGATAAAGGACAGCATGACACACAGAACTTTCCCTTTATTTTCCAATAAATTGGCTATTTTATAAAATAAATGAAAATAAAAGAAAAAGCCTGCTTAATACCCTGTGTAATAGAGAACTGTTTCTGTATGTTCTTACCGATAGGCCAGCAGAGGCAAAGACAACCATATCACCTGCTGCATTATGCCAGAGGATGGGCTGAAGCTCCCAGTTTGTAAGCAGAATGCAGTGTATGTCAATCACATTAATTTTTAAATGTGTTAATACATTTTCTCAGGCATCTAGTAAATACCATGCTGCAATTATTCCATTCACATTAAGAGATTATCAGTAATAAAAGGATGGCTCAAATGTAATTTGTCATTTAAAGTCCATTACAACTTCCAAGAAGAAAGTGGTTGTACTTACTGAGGTTATTCTCATATCTGGAAGAACGTTGTAATGAATCACAGAATCACAGAATAATCTGAGTTGGAAGGGACCCAGAAGGATCATCGAGTCCAACTCTTAAGTGAATGGCCCATACAGGGATTGAACCCACATCCTTAACAAAACTGTATTGTTCATGAAAGCAGCTAGCAAAAGAAAAATTAATAGCTATTATGAGATCATTTTTATGTCCTTTTTTAAACACTCCAAACATTGTTTGCACATCAATCTGATAAATATTTCATACTTCTTCAATAAATATTTCAAGTCTTCATAAAGTCTGACATAGGACTCATTAAAAGCCTATTTATGTGACCACGAGATGATCAGGTGAAAAAGAGTCTGCAGTCAATTTTAAATAGATGCATAACAAAACAAAAATAAATTACACATACTGGGGGCCTGCCGGGACGGCCCCTTTTTCTTTTTCCTTTGACTTCTCCTTCTTCAAGCTCACTGCCAGCATCTGAATGTGCAGTAGTTTCATTTGTAGAATCCCTAGGGGGGGAAAAACACTAGATAAATTCAAATGATTTGAAATCCACAAGTAATCCGTAACTGACCAGTTAAATACTTAGTCCTGAGCCAGAAAACAAATAAACAACAAAAAAAGTCAGCATTAAAAGGCTTTCCCCATTTATTCTGCAAACCAAGGAACCGACCACTGTTAGCCCTGGCAAAAGGCCTTACCTCTTCATCGGCTGCAATGTCATTTTATTGACTGGAATTCTTTAAACTAATTCTCATTTGAAAACACATTACAGTTCAAAACTGGCTATATTAACCAGCACATGCTCAATTCATCAATCTCAGAATGTATTCACTACTAAGAACATCCTTTTACTCTTTGTAGCTGCTTCTGAGCTGCTCTCAAGGCTCCAAGAGCAACATGGAGTCCAATCCTGCTGACTCATAATTAGCACAGTTAGATAAGGTTCCACACACCTTACACCACGCTCTCAGTCACATCCCAAGACAAGGGGCTTGGGCAGTTATTAATAAAGAGGATTCATGCTGACTGTGAGGCCCAAACCCAAAAACTCCCTTTGATCTGAAGACATTTATAATTTTTGCAGTTAGGAAAATATTTTCACTTGTACAACGGAAAAGCCTCGACACTGCTCAACTCCTGTTAGCAGAGAAGTCGAAACCATAATTTCTCATTTGTTGCCATTTCAGACCTAAAACCATGATAAGAAAAAAAATTCCCCCAATTTTCACCACCCCTCCCAGCCAGAGGCACAGGTACTTCTCTGCCTTCCAAACAGACACGGCTGCTTAAAGAAACTCAGATTGTAATTGATCTTTTGAGGCATTAGATCTTGCCCAAGAGCAGCTCACAGGCAAAACCATACCTGTTACTGATGGGCTTTATTTTTACTGTGCAAGACCACCAGTGCACCAGATCCCTATAAATTCTCATTTATAACTAATAATGTCCTAGATTACTCAAGGATGGGTCAAGTGTAATCATAGACTTCTTTTAAATCCAAAATCATTTTCTTGAAGTGAAAGGAGTCCAGTTGCTGTACGACTTGTGCAAAGGGAAGGTGAAAACCAGACCAATTCCATATTTTATAGAGCCTCAAACATAAAAGGCAGCATTAGTGATCTGCTCAAGAGAAACTGAAAAGCTCCAGCAAGCCAAGATCTACACAGATCTTCCACGTTGTCTAAGGGGTTACTTTGTATTTTGCTCTATAGATCAGGAATACTTCACAAATTTGTTGTATCACCAAGAAAGCTATTTAATGCAGAAAGATATCATTGTATCAGAACTGGGAATGTTCTGATACTCCTCTTTACTTAAATTACTGTATTGTCTAGGTCTGCTCTCACTCAATTCTGCAGAACTATGATAAATTTCTAATATTAAGACATTGTTTTCCAACCTCTTCCTATTTGCAAGCATAAAAACACCAACAGGTCCACAGAATCCTTTACAAAAGCCAGAATGCAGAAGAACATATATGAATCTCTTTTACTGAAAGTAACTTCAGTGGATTACCTCTAAATACTCTACACACCCCAGAAAATCAGGTACCCTAGATGAAAAACCACTATGCAAGTGCATTTGCGTTCACAAATTACATGCTTGTAATGCAGTACCTCTAAAAAATATTGAAAATACAGCTTTGTTGTGATACAATTAAAAAGTAGCTTTTTCACTTCATAAAATATAAAATTTGAAAAACTTAGTATCAAGCTACATATTTGGAAAAACACCCAAAAATGTAAAAAGCCTAAAATCAAATAAAAGATATCCCACACGGAGTTCAAAATTGTTTGGTAACATAGGGCCACACTAGAGAAAAGCAATGCAGTAAATACAGCTGAAAACATGTTTATGCAGATGGATGTATCCAGCCGTTACTCAAAGACCTCATTACACTGCAAGTCAATCTGACAAAAATGCACGTTGCCTCACAATGGCAATTTTAACTGATTTTGAATACAGAAGTAAGGAACCCCATAAAAATATCTGCTCCCTTCTGTTGCTGGAGAGAAATTAAAACCATTCTCTATTGCTCTCTCTAAAAAGACCCAAAGCTTTTTTCTCTGGTCTGCTCAGATCCTTACTGGAAAAGTTTCAGGCATGGTGTGTCTGTCTAAATAATACCCCCATTCCTGAGGAAACACTGTGCTTTGCTAGCTTATAAACTTGCACCCCTAGGATCATCAGGATGAAAATTTCTCTCTATTAAAAGCAGACTCAGCAGTCCTCCTAGGCAAACAGCTCAAACCCTTCCCTTGAAACACCAGAGCTATATTAAATTAAACTCTACTACTACTTCACATGCATCTACTCCACAAAGAATTTGACTTTCCTATACAGCCTCAGTCCAGTCTAGCAAAACCTCCAGATAAATTCGTCTATTTAGTCCAGGAAATTTCAAATGTTTCCAAATACTGCATATGGAAGGAACAGTTATTAACCACCTCCTATTCTTTGCCTTAAATAGACTGTTGCCTTAAACCTGTTTGTCTTAATATTTTTCTGGTAAAACTTCTCTGATTTGTTGGAAGCCTCCTTGGCCGTCTCCCTTTTTGGGAAAAGCTCAATAAATCGGTACTAAGGGTGAGACTCATCTAATCTAAATTTGAGACATATGCAACGCAGAACAGAAAATCCTAAAGTACAAGATACCTCACGCTAAGGTCAGTGTCCAAAACTGGTCAGACAGTTTAAGTTTTACAAATTTTGTTTCCTCTTCATTGATGGTAAGGTGACCAAGACAAGTAGCTCAAATATAAATGTTTCAAATTAAACAAGATGAATCTCACCCTAACAACATGTGAGGAAGAAAGGAAACTTCTTTCCAGCGAAGAATATCTATAAGGAGCAAGGGGAAAACATCAAAAACTAGGTTTTCTTTAATCCTCACATTATTTGGAGTAGGGAGACAGGATCAAGGACAACCTCCAGCCTTCAGCTGGTTTCATATTAAAATAAACATCATTTCAAGCAGCAAAGAATTCTGTTTGAATCATCCAACTCCTGCACAAAAAGGCCCTTCCAGTGTGCTGTGAACCCTTTCCGTTCAGGAGGTAGTGCCTCTTGCTTCTGTCCCAGCCTTGCAGTTGCTCTGAGTACACACACATGCCCTTTTTCCTCTTATTTCTGAATTCAGAGCAGCAGTACAGCATCTCCTAACTCCCTGCAGTTCTGTCAGTTTGTAACACTCACAGAGAGAAGCAGCTGGCCAGCATCCATCTCCCTCATTCCCTACACATCTCACAGAACTGCTAAGAAGTAATTTATCTGGTGGCAGTTATCCACATCCTAATAGTCCAGAATTATCCTATCCTCACTCCATGTGTGTGTGACTAGGCACCTGAAGGGGAAACTTTGGCTTAGTCATAACTTACCCTTGCTGAAGCTGTTGTGAGGGAAGATAATCCGCGCCTAAGGAAACCTGCCTCATCTGTGGACAGGTGGAAGTGCCTAAAGCTAAACCTTTCCTCTCTTAAGACTCCTTTGAAATGGCAGGGACATGAGAGAATTTGACAGAGGTGGGGGGACCTACAAGACTGGGGTGAGCAGAGCAAAGGAGCCAAGTGATAACACCTTTTCATAGCTCAGGTTTACTCTGCTTTGCTTTCTGGTTTCTGTGGTGACTAAAGCATCCTCGAAAAGTGGCAGTAACTCCAGGATCCCTTCTAAAAACTCCAGATATTATTCCGGAGTTATAATTACTAATCCTTGAAATTATCCATGTTAATGAAGAATTATTGGGCAGCCCTTTACCACATCATGTTTCTGAAAAACGTTTCCAATAACACAGTAAATTTCACATCTCTGTAAAACAAACTAAAATGAATTTACCTTTCTTCTACTATTCCACAAAGCCCTAGCTATCGAGTTTATGTACCATGCCCCTTTAAAAACATATCACAGCAAAAACCTGTGTTTATGTATCAGGTTTTGTAAAAAAAGAAACCAAAACACTTCCATAAGCTTTTATTGCTGTTGCTGAGGGGCTCGACATTCTGGCAGAGATAAATTCAGTAATTGCTATCACCAGATTCAGCCTTGTGAAAAAAAGCATTCATGAAGAAAAATGGCTAAATGCACAGGCTCATGAATCATGGATGAATCAGTTCTCACGGCTGATCTTCAGAAATCTAAAGAGCAAACATGAGTCATGTCATTGAGAGAAGACTCACAGCTGTCCATCACACAGGTCAAATACACCAGATGTTTTCTCCAACCATCTGAAACACCAGTAAGTGAAAGCCTGTCTTTATTGTATTATGAAGCCACTTCTATGAATCTAGAAAGGTTAAAGATTCTCCTTGCATGTTCCCTCCACAAAGAAGAATTTGGGAGGGAATATATGATATGGTCCTAAGCAACGTATATTAACATATCAAATTGTCTTTAGGATTGCTTGTTTAAAGAGGGTAGCCAAAAAGATTACAAAACATTACAAAAAAGAAGTAGAAATTAAGCACAGGAATGGGAGATTATAATAATCCTTCAAATAATTCATTTAAGAGCTAGAAAGGAAACCTCGGCTTTCTGTGTGAAACTGGACTGTGTCTTCCCAAATCTGCAAATGTGTGAAGCTAATATCCCCTAGCCCAAAAATTGTTTCAGGTTTCCTCACCCTTAGCCAGCGCTCTTCCTGATGAAAGCCTGGCTGGGACCTTCAGAATTAGAATTTATCACTTTCTTTGATACTTCATCCACACTAGCCAATGTTCTGAGCCCTTAGCAGAGTCCCAAAACCTTTATGTGCAAATCATGCTGAGTTCTTTGTAAAATGAAAGACCTCCTCTTCTTTGTAAGCAATCAAAACTACATATATTGTTGAGGATGACATCTCACCAACACTTCACAGAGTAGCATTAAATGATTCCCAACTTTACCAGAAAAAACAACATTCGTGTTTTCTTTCGCTCTTTGATTTGCTTAATAGCAGTGGCTCTGATTAAAGAATATGCCGGTATATTTAACGCCCCTCAGGTTTTTCAGCTGGTGTTTAGAGTTACCAAATCCATTAATATGCGCTTTTTAACCTTAAACTCCGTGATATTCCATTCACTTTTTAAGTCCATCTGGGTTCTTGAAGTGGGAATGGGAATATCCCTTTCCTACCACTACCATCACAGAATCTCCTAGCTTTTTGTTCTTGGCATATTTCACAAACATTCCCTCACTTTTTGAATGTGGCAAATCCAGGAAATATGAACCAAGAAAATGTTCTTCCACAAGGAATCCCTAAGCTAATAAGAACCCCCTCAGGCTGACACTCCTCCTCAGTGCTGCCCATCAATGTCATCCCCAGCTTTAGCCTGTACTCACCCACAACTGATTTTTTTTAAAGAGGTTTTTAAAATACAAGAGAAAACTGTAATGCAAAGCATGTTATTATTAAGGTCAGACAAATTTCTTTTCAATTGTCCAACCATTCAGTTTCTTAAATAACAGGACTTGAAATCTTAGCTTGGAACGCCACTCAGCCCTGATAAACTGGGGTTCCTTCACTCCCTGAGTTAAAAAAAAAAAATTAGAAAACATTCCAAGCAAAAATAAATTAACATCACATAGTTACCTAACATACCTGACGCAGGTGCCCGGCACTGGCAGCAGGGTGTCACAGACGGGGCTCTGTGAGGGGATGGTGGGGGGCTCCGTGAGGGGGGAGGCCCTGTGCTGGGGCCCTGCGAGAGGATGAAGGGCTCCATGACGGGATGAAGTGCTCTGTGAGGGGGACTCTGTGAGGGAAGGGGGAGCTCTGTGAGAGGAGCCCGTGCTAGAGTGGGCTGGGCACCCACACTGGGGGCATGAGGGGATGGGGTGGGACAAAATGTTGAAGGTGAGCTGAGGTAATGGCAGGGGTAGAAGGAACACCTGGTAGGTTTTGTCTTTGTTTCTCACCATCATCCAAATCTTTTTTAATTAGCAATAAATTAATTTTCTCCAAGCCAAGCCCATTTGGTCTGTTGTTATTCTCCCGTCATTACCTCACCCCATGAGCTTCTTCACTTTATGTTCTCTCCCTGTCCTGTGAAGAGTGGAGCAGGTTCCTGTCTCTAAAATTCCTTCTTAACTCTACTCGATTTACTCTCCAGCTCATCCTATTATAGACTTCCACTCTGTTCTTCCCAGTAGCTCATTTTAACCAAGCACAGCCATGTTCTCATGTGCATTACCCACTCCTATTTCCCAGCAGGACCAAAACATGTTCATGCCACTTGCTATATTCAAGTGCAGCAGGCAAAGGCTTTTTGCACAATAAATTCAGCTCATTGTAAGAAAGTACACAACTGGAATACACAATATGATGTGAGAAAGTACACAACTGGAATATACAATATGGTCAATTATGACCAAAACCAATACATGCTGCTGAAATCTCACAACATTCAGGAGCATAAAAGTAGCAAAGACCTTGTTTTGCTTTTCACAGCAAACTTAAATCTCTATACATGGAAAGAAACATTTTTTAGATTAAGTGTTCTGCAGTTTTTTTACACAGTTTTTGAGCACATGAAAACACAGGAGGCCTGGAACAGTCACACTAACATGCACTTCTCTCAAGCTTGTGCTTTATCCTCACAATCACCTCTCTGTTTACTTCAACCTTTTTAAAAGCAAAGATTTCAAATGTAGAGAGAAGCGTATACTCACTGTAGTACTGGCAAATCTGAAGTAATCATTTTTGTAGCACTCTTGAAAGTAAGAGCTACATAGGACTTCTTCTCAAAGTTATTATAAGACAACTACTTGGAAACCTCTTTCATGAAAAGAATGTCAAAGTCCAGTCTGTAAGAGAGAGAAAAAAATTGTTAGATGTGACTCCAAAATAGTAATAAATTGAATAAAACATGCTGTCAACAAAAGAGGTCAATTTTGAAGTAGCATCACTATTAAACCACAAGAAATTTAGAATGGATGACCCCAAATCAGCCTTATCATATTCTTGCATTCAGTTTTTACATTTCTGTTTAGGTAACTTTCTGCAATTAAATAAAAATTTTAAAAATAAATGTTCTGCATTACCTCCCGTATTTGTTTTCCACATATTTTAGCAGTGTTTAAATGGCACTACACCTATTCAATCAGACCCTCTGACTCAGCTTTGTGTGACTGAATTTCACAGAATAGTCAGAAGCTGTGCAAGGGTCTAACTGCAGCAGAAGGTATTTTAACTTGATGAAACTGAAGTTGCAAGTTTAAATAATAAAGTAGACTGCATCTGTGGTGTCACTACACCCACTAGTAACATTTCTCTACCCAAAAGACTAACCAAGGAGTTGACTAATGGCAGCAGACGTGACTTTACCATTAAATAATGGCACAATGTGACAGATTCAATAATCTTCACAGTAATAAAACACAGAACTGCCATCCTAGTCTTCCAGAAAATGCAAGTTCTGGAGAAACTAAATAGATTTGCTCCAGTCTCCCCTTTTACAGGTCCTGGGGTAATATGAAGAGTAGCATGGAGCACTGCAGGTCAGCAATGGCAATGAATACCAAGGACTTAACTGTGTGTTTTTAAAACACGGGATATGTTCAAACTCTTTTATTCAAATACTTAATTTCCTCTCAATGGGCATTTTTTTTCCCCTGTGCTCTAGTAGCTTTGCACAAGGCAGGAGGAAAATCCAGCCAGGAAGAGGTGATGTAACCTGCACCAAATAGAGGATCTAAATAAAACTGCACCCCTCTAAACAAAACAGTACAGCATATAAAGTATAATTTCCATCCCACTTCACACACATCAGTGTTTATTTACCAAACTGTACAGAATGAACAGACTTTTCTGCCTCTTCATATTACAGTTCCAATTAGACTCGCAGTTACATACAACTAGTTCTTCCAGTACTTACTACTTCGTGCTACCAACAGTTTTACTTACAGTGCCTCATCATGAAATTTACATTTTTTTATACCATATAATTAGCAAGCCGCTTTGTTTCAAAACAAATGTTAACAAACAAAAAGTTCGTTTGGAGCTAAAATCACCACTCTAGCATTAATGGTTTAAAGGGGCCAATACACCAGGCTGGTGTAAAAGCTCTCCAGTTTCACTGTGAGACAGAAGTTAGTCTGAATTGTCCTCAAAGAAAAATGTCATATATGCTATTTGTGTTCTTTCCATAAGCATTTCTTCATTAGAGACACTGCTCATTACTGTTTCAAAGGATGTGATTGCTCCTAACAGGGTAATGACATGTCCAGTCGACAGCGTAAAGCAATCACTTCCGATATTGGTAAGAATTTCTCATAAACAAACACAGCATCAGACTGAATTAAGTTCTGAGTTGACTTCCTATACGAAAAAATAAAGACAACGTTCAGATCTCTGAAATGGAGAAGTTCACTACAACTGGAACAAGACTGAAGAAAAAAGTATTTTCTGTACTCACACAAGCACGCACACACACACACACACTTATGCTAGCTGGACCTCAAAGGAAACCCATCCATCTTAGATCTTCAGATTATCTAATTCTAGCAGGATTTGTGGCAATCTTAGTTTTCAGAAAAGCTTTCTAAAGAAGTTCAAGAAAATTTATGTGTGCTCCATGTGAGGTATCTTCCACAGACATTTAAGGCATCCTGCATAACTGCCATGTGGGATTTCTTTTTTTAATTTTCCTTTTTAACCTAATCACCTTTCCCAACTGTTGGCTGTGCATGCTCAGATGTAGTAATCAGCAGCGTTCAGCTGCTCTGGGGAAGTGCTCTCAAACACAAGGAACAGGATACTTGCTCAGAGATAGCTTATTTGAAAAGCAAAATCCTGACTTAGAAGTATGGAGTGAAGGGTATAAAGAGCCAGAAGCAGAAGAGAGGACCAAGGCAGCTGGACCCACGGTGCTAAGGGCAGACAACCTGACACCAGGGAACTGCAAGGGCCTGTGCCATTTTCTCCTTGTCCTTATCCTAAACAGGAAACTGCAAAACAGGGCTGGAAGAAACTCATCCCTCTGTGGTAAAGTTCGGACTGGACCATAAGAAGATGACAAAGTTGCCCCAGAAGATGACAAAGTTGCCCCTCTACAGTCTTGTATTAATAAAGCCAGTGCAGGACAAAACACAAGAATTGTTTGACAACTGTGAAAAATTCATTGATCTTTACGGACTACACAACTATGAATCTTTGTGTTTTTCTGGTTTTAATAAAAGAAATACCTGATTCCGAAAGATGATGTTCTCATAACCAGGAAAATCAAACTCTCCCTCTTTCTCTCCTTCCACCTGAGAACAAAGTCATTGACAAAAAAATCCTGAAAGCTTGAGACACATAACCATTTTGTCACCTGTCCTGGAGAACAGAACAGGGGGAAGAATACTTCATACTTTGGCATTTGGGGTTACTTAAACTGCAATAAACATAAAACAGTTCTTTAACATGCAGTCAACTGCTTCTTTTTTAGTTTAGAAAAAGAAGTCTGATGTTTTCATTCAATCCCAATTATAACAACCTTTGTACCTTTGCAGCTTTTTGAGCCCGCACCTCTATATTTTAAGATGACATAAAATTATGCTTGTCCAGTTAAAATTACCTATAGAGGAATATAAAGCAGGCAGTAGAAGACACCATTTAGACACCAAACATACAATGGGAAACAAGTAAATGTTTCCCTTTTTTGCCTGTTTTCCAAGCATGCACAATAATCATGGCAGATATAACAACCATTATATAAAACTCCTTCTGTAAAAAAAGTATTTTCTAGTAGATTGTTTGGTTTATTATAGTTTTTCTTCAATAAGTATCTCATAATGAGCTCAGTTTTAAAAAGAGTCCAGGATTTTGCAACAATGAATCCAATACACACATTCCATCAATATTTCCTGCAGTTTTTACTAACACACAAAGCTACCCCCATTTTTTGCAGTCCTTAGGTTCTTTACCTCTCTGGTGCTGAAGTAATCTACCCATTTTAGCCAAAACCCAAACAAATTAAAAGACTGACAACACCCTGACAGAGTTCTTCCAAGCAACTCTCTGATAGCAACAAAACCAAATCAAATTCAATTAACTCTACTGTGGACTAGGTACCTACACCTTACAAAGTTAAACCCAAAACTTAAATAACAAAGAAAACCAACTACTAAATCTAGCAGTTACTAAATTATTAATTCCATTGCCTAGAAGATACCCAAAACAAAAGATAACAGGCATCAGGCTGACTTCTAATACAAAACCCTTTCTTTGTTGACCAAATTACCTTATCCCTTCCAAGTGCAAAATACATTCAAACAACAGCTCATACAAATGAAGCAATATCTTCTACAATTAACTGGTAATGCCATTACCCCCTTCCTTCATTTCCCATTTCTAATGACTCTGCTCTCTCCCTCAGTGCTCCCTCCTGGAGTACACGATAGTGTGCCATGCCCCTGCACAGCACCAGAAAACAAGACATGGAAAACTCTAGTTTTTCATAGTTTAGAGACAAGATTTGTCCCCTCAATATTCTTGCCCAAAACTCACATCTGACCACTAGGAAAAGGTACTGGCATCAGCACAAACAACAATCCTGCACTGTACACCTAGGCAGAGCTTCCATCAACCAGGTAAGAGAGAAGAGAGGACCAGATGCAGGCAGATCAATTCTAGACTTCACTGCTTTATCCACGGTCTTGGGCACACCACAGAAATCCTTCCTGCCCAGCTACCCATCTGCAAAGCGAAAATAGTATTTAGAAATTGCAAATGTGAATTCTAAATCCTGCAGAAACAGAAAAACAACCATCAGGAACAAACCTTGTAACAAATTTACCAAATGCCGTGATGTGTTCTGCATCACTCAGGAATTTTTATTTGCTCTGGATTAAATATTTCTATAAGCATAAGCCTTATTTCTACTACAGGTTTGGAACTTGAAACAAATTAATTCATGTTGACCCTACACCCACTTGATTGAAAGCCAAATAAGATCACCACTCCCAGCTCTGATTTTGAAAGCACATACCATCATTTAAGGCCAAACAAGGCATAATGCTCATTCAGCCCATCTTTAAAATAATTTCCTTGAAATTCTGTGCACAATATACATTTCATTTTATCACATTCTAGTAAGTACTTAAACCAAAACTGAAAGTCCAAGTGATAGAAAAATTATCCCTGAGCACTAGTGAGTTCCTCACTACTTATGGTGCATAGCAAGCTCTCTGTGTGGTCTGCAGCATTTCTAATCCAGTCAAACCACGACAGAAGGAGGAAATATCAGCAACAACTAGGCTAGCACAGCAAGGCGATGCTTCACTTCCTACACTCATCAACATCATCCTGGATATATGATTAGTAGTACCCCACATCCCTCTCCAGTGTGCCTCTGCTGTTCGTGTTATCCACTCCAGTACAACCTGCAGTTCCCAGCCTGCAAAGGGTCAAACCCAAAACCCTGGGAGAGATGTTTGACACACCAGATGTTTGTGCTGCCGTTCAGAGGGACCTGGGCAGACTGGTGCACTGGGCACACAGGAATCACGTGAAGTTCAATAAAATGTACAGCCAAGAACCACACAGTGAGACTTGTACACAAAACTGGAGTATTTAGCAGATGTTTATTATCATCGACTCAAGTTTCTTTTCTTCCATTCTTCACAGGTATCAGCAGACATTTTACCCATACCTGTGAGATCAAGAACTATCTCGTGGCAACCCCTACCTGTCCATTTAAATTGCCTTCAATTGCAGTTGTCTCCTCAGTTGCACCAACACGCAGAACTTACTCTACAGGTGAAACAGCTGTTGCTGCTTCCTCTCACCAAATGCTTTTAGCCTAGACAGGTCCTGCCCAGTCAGCCAGAAAAATCATCTGAAGTGTCACATTGTAGCGTGCAATATTATTCTGTGCTCTTCGACATTCCAAACACAGGACCTCGCACGGAAAGGCTACACAAATCACTTCTTTCAGAGCTGGGAATAAAATCCTTACGTGACAAAAACCTCCGAGTCATACTACCACATTTCTATACTTAGTTTTCTGTCTCTAAAAATGTGTGAACTGCCAAAACCAATCAGTTTTTCTGTATCTTCTGCTACCATTTCCAGAAGGTAGCAGCTAATTCCTGTACTGTGCAGGTTTGTGCCAAGGCACCAACACCAAGATCACACGGGAAAGCTGATACAATCTTTCGACTATGCCCATAATAGCACAGTTAATTCACACGTCACACATCACTCAGACAATTGTTTGATCTCCAGTGTTTAGTCCAATAGCTTTTAAATATATTATCATATACTGCTTTCTTCTAATGCCTAGGATGGCTAATACTAAAAATACTAATCAATGCTTCATGAAAACAATTGCCTGTATGTAGATCTGGCTTGCTCAAGAACAGAAATGTTATCATTTCAATTTGTAATTATAATTTTTTTTAAATAAACGTGAATTTGATGGACTGAGCGTATGAAAACAAGCTTGCTTTCCCTTTGTTATTCTTATAGACTCTTCAGACATAACTGCTCCTTCCTCTGTGAACACTCTGTGAGACACTTGACCTGATTTTCTGCAGCACTGAGCATTCACAACTGTGACTGAGATCACTGGGGGCTACGGGCACTCCATCACTCATAAGGCAAATAATTATAGGCTGATTGCACAAGACTTAAGAGTTAAGGCACTGAGTTCTAATGTTAGTCCAATACCTGGATGACTGAGGTCTAAATTAACCACTTGCTCCTTCCCATCTGTCCATTAGGATAACATCAGCTATCTACCAGCCTCATGCCTACCTGCTCTGAACATAAAATACACAAAACGAAAAGGGCTCTACAAAGTTACTTCTACTGTCCTCAAGCTGTGCAAATGAATAGATGGACCCTTGAAGCCTTCTGTTTGTCTGCATTTGTATTTCCAAAACTTAGGAGTCTTGAGAAGATAACTCAATTGTCTTTTTAAGATGATGCAAGAGCACTTAGAATCATAAAAAAAGCCCACGGAACAAATTTCAAGTTGAGAGAGATTTTGCTTATTGTAGAAATTGTGGAGTCATCCTCCAAACAAAAGACTGAGCAATCAATAAAAACTTGCATAAAACTGAATAATGAAAGGGACAGCGTAAGTGTGAGTTCCCAAGACAATTAAAGTTATCAAGGTAATTAAATGCTTCACCCAAAAAGGACCATCCTTCTCAGCTGATGCTCACTCAGCTCACTAAAATGGCCTAAAGCTTTTTGAGGTTTTGCACAGTTGATTTTAGTGTGCCAAGCCAGTGTTCCAGGAGGCTCCAGCACACCTGTGCACGAGAAAGCAACAGGAGAGTACAGCTGGACACAGACCAGACTGAAGGAGGATGACTTCTTTTCCCATGTGTAAAAACTGCTCCAAAGGCAATGGAGAGTGAGAATAAAGAGTCTTTCTCAGTGGGAATACACAAGCAATGGATTTTACTGCAGGAAGGAAAACTCAGGTAAGACACACACAAACCAGCTTAGTGGAGCTCTCCAATACTTTGCTCAATCAAATGTGAATTACCCACCACTGAGTATTTTTGATTTTCCCAAGTAAATGGGTCATGTTTGTCAGGTGCAACAGGCAAAGTCTGTGGTGAAAGCTTATTCTGAGGAGCTTGATACAGCTGGGAAAAAACAGACAAGGGTTTTGGGACACGTCCTGCTCTGGGTCTGAAAACATAGCACAACGAGAACTGTGCCTGCCGGAGGGAAAAGCTGGGGACTAGGCCAACTCTCTATACCCTTTCTTACCCCCGTCTGTCTTAACGTTTCTAGGACCTTTACCTTCAATCAAACCCAGGTGTGACAATAATTAGAACGGAATCCAGTGATTAAACTCACACTCAAGCACTGCAGTGAGTGCTCATTCCTAGAAAATAATCCACATCTAGAGGAAGGCAGGAATCCCTGCTAGAGTCAGACATATAGAGGGCCGCAGAGGTTTCGGATATTCATCTCTGTGTAGCGCAAAGCACAGCAGGCCAGGAGCTCATACTGTCTGCAGGCACACCAGAAGCACTGTTAATAGATTTTTATGCTACCTCAGAAAAGTATTTACTCATCTGTAATTTCTCTCAGCAGTGGACATCTGGTGTTCTATTATTCATTGCATCTGGAAAATTGCCAACAATAAAACCAATTTGCACAAAAAGGAAGCAAAGCCTGACATGCAGAATGCTGGAATAAAGGAAAAAACTCTCAGAATGGTTCGAGTTTTTGTTCTCTTTGTCTTTTTTTTTCTCCTCATATGGGGGACTCTGAGGAGAAAAGCCAAAAGCAACTGCAGAACATTTTTTTCCAGATTATAAAAGAAAACATGCATTTTGAAGTCACATATAAATTAAAAACTCTGGGAAATAACCGATTCTGGTACTCATTTGAACTTATGGGGGAAGTGCACAAAGGCTAGATGAAAATAAGGTCACTAAAATACTAACTTAGCTGCTGATAGAAAGGATATTTAATGGTTAATATAGAGACTTGCATGCCTCAAGCAGAAGAAAATGTAGGACCACTCTAACGTGTAACATTCTACTGATTTGCTGATAAGCACCTTTAATACTCTCCTCAAAAGAACACAAACTCATAATGGTTCTTCAAAGGAAGGAAGTAGTGTTGAGGACTTTGTTAAAGCATTCTCACCACTGAAAACTGATCCTTCAGGAAGCCACATCTCAGACTCTGAGCGTGGAGGAGCAGCTTCATCAACTCCTTCATTGCCAGACCTGTCAAGATCCACAGCCTTGCAAAGATGTCCTGATCCAAGTCCCTCAAACAGCAAAGATTTCTGGGCATTATCTCAGAGTGGCTGAGGCACTGAAAGCCTCTCCTCAGTATTCACATCTGCTCCAGAGATAAGCCTTACAAAGTTTTAGGCTAAGAGTCTTTCAATGCTATCAGTTCAGGAACTGGAAGATCTTGGTGTACCAGTTTTTCCAAGTCCCAGGTTGGAGGCTCAGCTTAACCCTCAGCCTAATGCAGCTAATTGGCATGTGTTCCACTACAGCTTCTTATTCACTCAAATATCATCTTTTTGTGTACATGAGGGTATGTGGATATTTTTAAATTATGAAATACTTTATGTTTCAAGCTGCTCAGAAATGACGTTGCATTTAAAAAAGGGATTAGTAAATATACAATAAGCATTTTATAAGGAGCATAATGCTATCTCTCTGCAGTCAGGCAGTCTAAATACCTTTGCTTTTAGTAGCCATTTTTACTAGCATTAAGTGGACAGGGGTTCCACTGATGCTTTTCACTCAAGCAGGAATAAATTTCAACAAGAAATATAAGAAAGCTGTTTATCTTCCATTGTTAATTATTTTTAGCCCAAGTAACTCTGTAAATGATTTTTTTAAAAATCCTATTTGCTTTAGCATAAAAGAGACTTCTCAAAAGAGGTCACGGTAGCACAGATTTTTTGACTCTTGATTCCTGACATTCTATGGGACTATTGGCAGAATATATGGATGTACCACAGAGAGGGAGTAATTTCCATATCCTTCCCATACCCACTAGCCAGAGAACCTAAATTACAAACACCTGAAAAGCTCCTCCTAAAAAAGAATTTGTGAAAACTGAACAAGAGCCAAAAAAAAAGGAGTAGAGGTAGACCATAAAAGATTAGGTTATCAAAAAAAGATCATTATATATATATATAAAAATTACAGACTCAAACTCTACTTCCCAACCTCAATAAATTCTTGACAAAATTCAACCTGATATCAAAGCAGACACCCTCCACCTACATCCTGTACCACAACAATCCCTCTTTTGAACCAATCCACAACTTGCAGCCTTTCAGGGAAAAAACCACCCAAGCCCTACATCCCACCATGTCCCAGACACCAAAGAAAAAGCTGTGAGCAATCCCAAACCCTGATAATCAGCAAAACTAGAAGGCAACCCTGACTTGGTTCTTCTTCATTAAAATTTGCTTCAAATTCTTCTCCCAGTAAGTGAATCGACACTATTCTCCTCTACCAGGAACTTTCTTATGTGTTCCCCAAGACTGAGAGGCTATGCAGGTCCTTAATCCAAGGAGACCAGATGGAAAAAAAAAAACCATCAGAACACATTCACCACTCAGTGAGCTGGTTACAAGACAAACTACACTGCGTCTATAAACTACACAATTTAAATCATCCCTCCATCAAACCGCCAGTGCTACCACAAACACACTAAATCAGATTACCAGTTTCCCACTGACCACATTTTGCGTTAAGAACAATGAACAGTAACTCCAGAGTCCACATGCTGCTAAATAGCTCCAATCCATCCTAACCTGACACTGCCCCAGGCTAAAGGCAGTGGACGAGACCCATAAACAGGCTGAAATCCTCATGGGCTTACTTCAACAAAGATTATAAAGGTACAGCCAAGCCTACCCTTCATCTGAAACATACAGATGACATGTCTTTTTCCTCTGAAAACTCATACACTTTCAAAGTCATCCAATGTGTGACACACAAACACACACGTCCATCAGACCTTTCCCGAAGCCTACACTGAGACTGGTTTCCTGTCCACCAGGCCAACACCTCCTGTCACGAAGCCAACAATGTGAAACTCAAACGAGCCATAAAGTGGAGGCAGTACCCCAAGAGCCTGGGCATGTGCTGTGAGCGCTCAGCACTGCACCTGCACTGAGCCAAGAGAACCTTCCCAAAGACTGCCTCACACAAAAACCTACCAACATTGCTGAACAATACTCACCAACACTACATCTTCCATTAGTACACATGGCACAGCTTTTGACCTGTAGCAGCAGTACAGTCAAATCCTTCACTGCAAAAGCATACATAAAAAAATTTCTTCTCATCCATCTTAAACCCGACCACCGCAACAAAGTCATGAGGAAAAGCACATTGTTTCAATGGACACACACAACCATGCTGGAGCTACAAATAAAAAGCCTTGCAAGCATGTTTCCCATGTGACCTCGTACTGCAACCAAAATTCAAACCTAAATCCACAGGCTAACACGATTCCCCAAAGCCCAATGGCTTTACCAACACTACAGAGGTGCACAGCAACAGGATGAGCAGCAAACAAGAAAATGATGATTTGCCAGCAGAACACTTCCCAGAAGAAAACCATTCCACTCCTAAGTTCTCACTCCTGATCCAAAACACTTAGGAAGGTGCACGGCTGGAAAATAAAGATTCACAATCATTTAAAATAATTGACTCATAAGGGAAAGCGGCTTTACCCCTCATTAGTTTCCTCCATCCTTATAACTTATTTCTCTGCCCCACAGGCAATACCTCCCCACACCTCAGCAGAGCTCACAGCAATTAATTGCTTTCTACCTGTACTGAGCTTGAGGACTGTGGTTTTATTTCAGTCTAAAGCAATGTGATCCAGGAGCTTGCCTACTTTTTCACAGCAATGTCAACCAACCTAAAAAATACATTACCTGTACCTACAAGCCTTTCCTGATTGAGATTAAGACATGAGGGGAAAAAAAAGAATCCAAGGACTCGAGAAATAAAATATAAGCTAAAATAGGGATGGCTACCCACCAACATTTCCTAATGACCTCTCTAACGCAGAAATCACGAGAAATCAATGAAATAATAAGAAACAGGAACTAAGTTATTATCAAGCACTATGTACAACTGGCAACAGTTCTGCATTAGGCCAAAAAGCAAATATCAGTGCTAAAAATTAGCACCTGGGAAAAGAATTATTTCAGCTCAGTAAATAATCCTGAAAAAAAGCTTCTATCATTCAGAAATTAATTTTGGTTAGTCAAAAACTCTAGGAAGACTAGCTAGAGGGCGAAACTGCTTGCTCTTTGCTATTGAAAAATGTCTTGCGCAGCACAATAAACCCATTAAAAGGGAAACTTTCTCAGGGAAAAAATGTTTGAAAAAACTCTCAGTATCTCTTCCATTGCTTTTTCATTGTTCCAGGTACAGGAATGACGAATGTACAGATGGAAGATGATGATCGCACTGTGTAGAACCACTTGAGAGGCCAGTTTCAAACTGGACAAACTGACAAACCAAACAAGCATTATCAGAAATGCAAGGAGGAGAGGCAAGAACACAGAAACCAGTGCATGACCTGGACAAGAAGCTGATTCAGTTTCCTTTCTTAAGGACTTCACATCCAACCAGGCTGTTTGCCCTCCATCTCCTGACAATTTCTGGCCATGCTGCCGAACACCAACAGACCTGACAGAAGGACAGGTACCTCAAAAGGGGATTTTTGAAAGGAGGCACTGGCTGAGCCCAGTGCTCTGGCACGGGTGGAGGCGGGGGGCCAGGATCTGCAGAGCTGCTTTTGTCCTGTTTATCAGACACAGTTTTGTCCTGCTATCAGACACGCAGCTCAGAGCCCACATGCCCTGCCCGGCCCAGCCCAGGGAAGGTGCTGAGGCGATGCTGTAATAGAGGTGTAGAGCACAAGGACACAGGTGAACTGTGGATTTACTGCAGTGCAGCACAGAGCAGGATCACCAAAACGTGCTTTGCTAACTCCACTGACCACACAACAACTGATTTCCCACCTTCTTCCTCACTGCCCTTTGAGTGTTTTCCCTCCTGACTCAATACAAATACTTTACTTTGAAGGCATGGTGACAACTCAAACTTCAAAGCTATCACTAATTTAGTTGGATACTCTAAATTGAAGACACTGATGATTTCTTTTATAACTGTATCTTGCATTGCTTACAGAAATACAGGAATACCTCCTTCTATTTCTGAAGAGTTATTTGACAAGAAGATGACAAAAACTGGAATTAGTGTGACAGTGTCTGAGCAAGCATCATTCATTTTTGTGCTCCCAACTTTAAAGCCTAGCCAAAAATACTTTCTCCCAGTAACACTGACAGCAGTCCTTCCCCCTAGACAAGGAAGAATTTTTTGATCTGGGAAATATTTACTAAAACAATTCAGTGGACTAACACAGCAGTTTTCAGCCTAATGAAATAGCTTAGCTAAAGCTTAGCTAAAGCTTAGCTATAATGGACCACTTAAAAAGAGACAGAAGAAAGATCTTGCCTCCCTTGGAAAGGCTGCCATCGGATGAAGGCTGTTCCGTGATGTTGATAATGAAGCTATCAACAATTCCAGCATGAACTGCCAGAGTGCTGTATTTTTCCAAAGATACCCAAACAAGAGAGGAAACCCTGTGGTACTGGAAAACTGGAACATGGGCTTTGCCAGCAACCTAAACCTGTTACCCTCCCGTGGGAAATAAATAAGGTACCAAACCTCTCCCCCACCTGATCCCCAAAGATAGCTAACCTCGACTGTAACTTGAGGAAAGAATCCAAGGATTAATCACCAGAAGAAATGCAGTGTAGCTGCAGTGATCTGCCTCACAGGTAGCAGGCTAATAGATGAAATCAAGAGCCACAAACCAACATCTCTGAGGGACCCAAGAACAGGAAAAACGCGGGATCCTGAGGCTACCCTGATACAACCAAAACTTGTTTAGAAATCTGCTGGGCCGTTAGAGGCATCTGCCTGGTTTGTGTCTGTGCAAGGTCAAAGCTCCATTCAGAACAGAGTGGGGAAGTTAAGGTCAGTGTTCAGAGCACAGTCTTCAACATCTGGAACTTAAGAACTGCTACTCACAGAATTCTCTGCTAAGCTACAGTGATGGTCTCCAACAGTACCAACCTTCTGCTTACACACACAGAGCCTTATTAATCTCTTCCCTGGGAACAACAGACTAAGATAAAAAGAAAAATTAACAGGTGAGAGAAGAAAACCTCATGCCTAGAAGAGAAGAGAATTGTCTTCTACCATCAAATATAAGACACTGGAAATAGAAAACGCACAGTTCGCTCAACACTGCTGGTAAGACTGAGTGAAACTTAACAGAAGCTCTGGAAAAGAGAAGTTGAGGCTCTCCAGTGAGGGGGGGAAATTCCAGCAGCTGATCCACACAAGAGGATATTTCCTCCTGTAAGACTCCTTGGCTTTTGTTTTTGCAGAGAGGAGAACAGACCACACAGCTTTAAATGTTGAAGAATTTGCAAATACTTTATTCTGCCCTTCAGAAAGACAGGAAGAAGATTTTCAGTATCTCACACAGTTAGATAAAATGAAAATACATCCAGTAGCTGATATTTGAAACTGTCAGGCTGTACAAGTAAGAGTGAGAATATTTTGAAGCATTTCCTTAAACAGATTCTCAACCCCCATGAGATTCTCAAGAGCAAATTCTAGCTAAAAATTGTAGCCCCAGGAGTTAACTAAGGCAACATTTCCTCTAGGAACAATCCTTACAGAAAATAGAAGGAAGACACAAGTTTTCATTTTTCTTGTACCTGGTCCTATCTCCATTTCCCTACAAATTATCCAAATAAATGTAAACATTAATCTATAAGCATTGCCTTCACCCTTGAGGCAAAGATAGAGCAAGCTTTTCCAGAGCACACAGTATACACAAGTATATTTAATAAAGCATTCAGCAATCATTTGAATACTTAAAAAGTATCAAGGAAGTTTTTTTTCCAGGGGTTATATCAACACTTAGCACTTCCACAAATCAAGTTCTCAAAACACAGAGAACATGACTACCTATCAGAGAATAATAATTAAAAAAACCCAACAACAAACCAACATAGAATAGATATTTTCTTTTTCAACGAAGTTTTGGGATGAGGTTTCATACAATGGTTGAACCAATCTGATGGGTTGCTGTTGTTTAAAATGCAGCCCCTGCTCTTTCCTCCTGCTCCTGACCACATGTTCCCACTCCTTTTTTGTTTTACAGCAGCTTGGATACTCCCAGCAAACCACTGAACAGAGACAAAGGGGACACTCGAAAAGAAGGGAACAAGCAGATCCAGTCCTCCTGCCTTCCCTGACATGATCCCTTCCTGCTCCCATCCAGGCAGCACAGCAATTCTACCATATTGATTCAATTGCAAATGCAGCACAGCTTCTTCACGGCTTTTGCAGAACAAAAGAGACAACACAAAACAAAGTCCACATGAAATACTCCACACTATAACTTGAGAAAAATCTATTAGATTACAGTATCATAGAACACTTCCTACACGTTACATTATATTTATCACCATCTAGAAAGTGCTCCCTTAAGTCACTCATTTTCTATTATCTTAAGGCAGTGTTAATTGAAGACTCAAAATAATGGCGTAGCTATAGGCTGATCACTTTAAAAGAGAGATATAAATGCTCTCTAATCAGAGCAGTAAAAAATAAAAAATAAAGAAAAACCCAGGAGATACTATTAGAGAACTATTTCAGAGAAAAATACAAATTCAAAGAATCTGGGATAGAGTCCTCTGCACAGCTCTTTTAGCTAAGTTTCAGAGCAAAACCAAAAGCAGAGTCAGTGCGAAATAACATCTGAATGAGTGTCTGGGAATGCCAGTCACTACCATCCATGTCCACTGCCTGGAACATCAGGCACCGTGACTCCTCCCTCCTATGGCTGTACTGGCACGTGGCTTTCTGCCCATTTGTACAATACAGGAAATAGTCTAGCAATTTTAAAAACTGTTTTCCAGTTTTCTGTATTTGGATCAGCTCCCTGAACTGGCTCATCCTTTGTTTGCATGAGCACAGGACCAGGGCTAGGGAAGAGATGGGAACAACCAGGGGAGAACAAGACCAGGAGATCTGCATCGGCCTAAATTGCTACAGAAATGCACTGTACCTTGCTGAAAGATCTTACAAAAAGAGGGAAAACCCCCAAATTTCTCAAAATTCCACTGTATACTACAGATGTACTTCAAAAATAGGTGTTAATAAATACAACACATTACTTCTGGATCAACTGAGTATGGATTCCTTTCCCAACCAAACTCTAAAGACGTAGAAGAAAAAGCAGAGTCAGATTAAGGCCATTTAGAGGTTTTTTAATAATCTTTGCATAAATAGAAAGAAAGCATCTGATCATAGCAGATGATAGCCAGTTTCTTGCCAATACATGTGATATCCTAAGTAAGCATTTTCTCCACAAAATTCTCTTACAGTTTTCAGGGGAGAGGACAGGGAGGGGGGGAAGGGCTACCTTCTTTCTGACTCTCTCATTTCTCATTTTTCTATCAGTATTAGTCTGCATTAACAGCCAAATCATACACACACACTCACACAACACTGCCAGTGACCTACTAGAAAGTTGCTATAGCAACGACTGCTTTCAGAAATACACGTTGTGCATTTTAAGTGCCATCATAGTGTAACTCATCTGTCAATTAATAACCATGGCTCACAGGGACACACCATATACTCCAAAAAAAAATTAACAAATAAACACAGAGGCTTTATGTCCACAAAAGGAAGTACTGAGAAACCCAGTGTAGGCTTAGACCCACTACCAATGGAAAAAACAAACAAATGACACATATTTAGCACCAAGATGTAATTGTCATATTCCTGTTTAAGTGCACACAACTCATGAAGTACGAAAAAACTTCACTTCAGTCTTAAAGGGGGAAATCACTTGTAAATATCATTAAATGTCTAATTTAAGCAAGTCCAACTTAGTTGTAAAATCATCTACAGGAACATACAGAAAGCATCATTTAATTTAGGTTTCTGTTATGCGTTTTGAGTGAAATCTCTAGTAAGAAGCAATGGATTTGAAAACCCATTGAGTAAACGAAAAACTGAGTATCCACTTTCAGCCTCAGCAGACTTCATGAAATCCTGTGACCAGGTTATTTCTAATTGGCCATCAGACTAAGCCTGTGACACTGTCCCGTCCTCTGGATGCAGGTGTCCACCAGTTTTCGGTGATAAGTGTTAAATACAAAGCATAAGCACAGAAAAGAACTAAACATCTAAAATGCCAATTAGTTATTCACAGAGAGAAAACTTCAAGAAAATTCAACTAGCACAATTAGAAACTCAAGAGTACTCCAGTACTACCCACAGCAGCTCATTTCCTGTTGTTTCCTCTCACAGCCCTGCCTTACACCAGCAGGTGATTTTCAGTCAAATGCATGTCCTAAGTTCCAGTTCTTTGCCTGTCTCAGCTATGGCACATGTGCTGTCCATGGACTGTCCCTTTGACTAGTGGAAAGTCAGTGCACTGCTAATTGCAGAATATTCTCTGTACAGAACATAAAGGCTGATTCGTGAGCTTTGCAGAAACCCTGGATCACCAAGGGCTGTCTGCATCAATGACATGGTGAGAAAGCCTGCAGAGCTTCTGAGCTCCAATGTGACCTTGAAAAGTGTTTCAATTTCCTTTCTCACATCCTCTAAATCCAGTTCAAAGCATTCTCTCACACGACAAAGATAAAAACCGCTTTCCTGTTATATTCTCTTGTTTGAGATAAACATCAAGCTCTCACAGCACCCAGTCTTTGACAATATACTGGTATTGATGCCGGCTGAAATCCTTTTGGAAGACACTCTGGGTATCAGAAAATAGAGTAAGAGACCATGCTGGTTTCAGCTGGGGTAGAGTTAATTTCCTTCACAGGTGCTGGTTCGGGTTTGTGCTGAACACAGGTTGATAATAGCGAGATCTTTCTGTTCTTGCTGAGCTCACACAGAGCCAAGGCCTTTCCCGTCCCTCCTATGGCAATGCCAGGGAGGGGCTGGGGGTGCCTGGGAGGTTGGGAGGAGACACGGGTGACCCAAACCGAGCCAAGGGATATTCCAGACCTCATGATATCATGCATAGTATATAAAGTGGAGGGAAGAGGGAGGGAGGAAGGGGGGACATTTGGAGTGATGGCATGTGTCTTCCCAAGTCACTGTTACCTGTGCTGAGGTCCTGCTCTCCTGGAGGTGCTGAACACCTGCTTGCCTGTGGGAAGGCTGAATGAATTCCTCAGTTTCCTTTGCTTGTGTGTGCAGCTTTCGCTTCCCCTGTTAAACTGCCCTTCTCTCAATGCACAAGTTGTCCAGCTTTTACCCTTCCATTTCTCTCCCCAGTCCTGCTGGTGGGAGAACGAACGAGTGGCTGCAAGGGCCTGGTGGCTGGATGGGGTTAAACCAGGACAGAAATCTTGCCCAAACTTCTGCATGACCTCAGTGAGCAGCTCAATCCGAGTGAGCTCCACCAAGAACCTCGGCCTGGTTATGCGTGTGCAACAATTCCTATAGGGACTTTCTACTTGGCCTGGACTTCACAGGGATGATTTTCTAAAAACTGAATCACAACCAATCCTTTTAGCTTGGATAACAAAGACGGCCTTTTAAAGTCTGATTCTTATACATATATAAAATATATTGTAAGAGTGCTGTGAGATACACATCTCCCCAAGGCAACGAGGCCCAGAGTCAGGGGTACAGGGGCAATTCTATCTCATTGCATCTGGCTGACAGTTCACAGGAGCAAAGCAGGCAGAGGCACAACCAACCAGTGTTTCATTTCCAGTTATAGTTAATGTAACACTCTGAAAAGTCTCTGAACAGCAAGAAAAGCACTGCCTTAAAATCTCCTTTCTCATACCAAGATGGAAAAACTTTTTTCCTCCTTCCTGTGGAGGGCTGGCAGCAGTCATGAGGCAGAGGGCTAGTTGAAAACTATTGTTTAAATATGACAATGAAGTTTCTCTTAATCTTTCCAGTAAGATACCAACACACGCAGCTCTCCAGGTTTTGTAACAGGAATCTTAAACTGCAATTAATTTTTTTTTTCAGTCCAGAATTTGGCTGATCACAGTTTCACGAATCAAACCTTTAAATAATTGAGAAAGGCAAGATACCCTAATCTTCAAAGTTATTAAAAAGTGGTGCCATTTTCTGGCTAATTTTTTTAAACACATCTACAATAATAAAAACACCACGTGGGGCAGAAGAAAGACCCGTAAAGACCTGTACTTCTACTGCGGCCAAAAGCCCAGTCACAAGACAAATGCATGTGTGTAGCCATACTTCCCAGAACACTCCCAAAATCCAGATCTTCCCAACTGCTTGTATTTACACACATTAGATTTTGCATCAGTATTATCTTTTTAGGTGATACTTTTCATTCCCTAATATTATATGTATATGGGGGTCCTTTCTTATTCAAAAATGTAGTTATATCCCACCCTGACAAACCCCTCTGAAAATAAACAATGCCAGTCAGCTTTCACTACCACCTACATTCAGTACTACAGTTGCTCTCATGTCTTTCCAAATCTACCTCTCCCCTCTGGACCTTTCTCTTTATCCAGGACAAAATCCCTACTTGTCTTAACATCCACCCTGGTATCTGGAGGCACCAGGTGAAGTTCACAGAGCAGTGGCTCCTCAGCAGTCAGAATGCCATGGCCATCCCTACACCTCTCCACCCACACAGCCAGGCCGTGCTGGAACCAGCTTTCCCGCTTCTCCTTTTCATTTTCAGGAGGCTGGTTTCTCCCATAGACCCAGTGTGAGAACCCTGATCATGAAGAGTGAGACTCGAGCAGCTTCCTCTCCTCTTTCCATGACTGTGGCTCAAGGACTGCAGATTCAGCCAGAGCTGGGACACCTCCCTGTCAGGGACCACCTTCCCTCTCTGCTTCTTTTCCTTCACTGACCCAAATGAAGGTTCCATCCTGTCCTGTCCTAATCCTCCCTTGTTCTTGAGTCTGTGCCCCCCATTACATTCCTGTCACCAACGTCGGGTGTACCAGCAGACCCGCTCTAAAGAACTACTTCTCTACTTGGGGCTCAGATACTTCACATCTTTTCCCGGGCGTCCTCTTATAAGAAACATTTCCAGTTGAAAAATAAAACATTCACAGTTTTAGAATACAGTTGTCTGAAAAGTTAAGTGTAGCAGACTATGTCAGCAAGAGAACAATGTGGCAAACAAGGGCAGAAGGATGAAGGAAAGCTGGATGTGCCTTCTGGCAGCAGCCTACAGTGAGTTCTGAGTTCACTGTTTAACTGTATTCTCACCTACCTCCCAGAACACCCCCCACAAATAATTTGCTGACTTCCAAACCTTTAAGTCCAGCATTTCTGGGGTTCATTTGATCTCAAAGATGTACCTTTTACATTTTATCCTGTAAACTGCTGCTGTCTCACTGTTAGGAGAAGATACAGCTTTGGCCTTCACATAAACAAGATGGTTACCAAATCCCACTGTCTCTTTCTGAATAATTTGCCACTGTAATCAAACATTGGAACGGTGACACTTATCATTGAAAATTCATGTGGTCTTTTGGCTTCCACATTTTCTTCAGATGGAAGTCAAAAGGCCACATTAGTGCCAGCTTTGCTATGAGGACCCCACAAACATAATAATTTCTTACTAAACTAATACATTAGCACTAACATGAAAAATTGATGGTGTAAATGAATCCAACATGGCTTTTTTCCAATAATCTGCTTGTCATTAAGATAATTCCCACATTTTAATTCTTAAAAGGCACTTCTAATAAGGCTGTAGGACTCACCAGGCTTTCCTTTTATTTAAAGGTTGGGTTTCCTTTCTGTTTTTAAACTGTCTATGGTTATATTTATTAGCTAACTAGAAATAATTTCCCGTTTGCCATCAGCACTGCATAAAACTCAGTTTGCACTAAAGAGTCAGATTTGAAGGTGTCAAATTTAACCTGAAACCTCAAACGAGCTGAATTTTTCCCCAGTAAATGGATCACTGCTCCCAACTAGCTGTCGAATTTCAAAAAGTAATTAACACAAATAAACTGCTTCTTAAATTAGCAGTAAAATACTAATCCATAACAATTTATACAATATGCATAAAGTAGAATAAAATCATATTCCCTCTTATGATCAATGTGCATTCCCATTCTGCATCTGGGCATCTAGGGTAAGAGGCTGAGTGCACCAAGCCCTCTGCCCTCACCAACCAGAGAAACAAGGAGTGCAAAAGCAGCAGTGGAACCTCACCCAGAGAACAAGAACAGTAATTGGTACACAGATTTCTCTCTGTCAGTTCAGTAAATGGATTATGTGGCTTTCGAAGAGTGAGGCACAATCCCACTTTAAAAACAACGAATTTGCAAGAACACATCATGAGCCACCAAGTGAGATCCTAAATCTGATCAGCTGCTTTGTGGGGATTTCTGAGAAGGCATAACACATTTTTCTGTCCCTCCTGCTGCCTTTCTTGGGCATGTAATTGCTCCAGTTGAAATTGCGATGAAGATTTTCTTCCAGAACCAGAACATTATTTCTGTTTTCAGGAACCACAGAATCAAAAGTCTTTGCTGCCATGCTGATACATTGATAAAAGCTCTCTTTCTGAGGTTTGGCCAACTGAGACTGCTGCACATTTACTCTTTCCTCCTGTTTGTCTTTTCCAGCAGTTCCACAAGCTGTGGAAACAATGAAGCTTGTTTCTCCATGGATTACTGTTCTGTAACTCTGTGTGGATTCTCTAACATCTAACAACAATTTAAATCCTGCTCTTGCTTTTATCTAGAAGAGTGAGTAGAAGAGGAATGGGAAAGAGATGTTAAGAGAGTAATTGGCCAGTTACCTATCTTCACAAAAACTGCAGGAATTTGTCTTTTGGACACCTCTCACTCCCTCCAAATTTAATTGAAATTAGTGGCTGTGCTCCGAAGAGACATGCAGCAACTCAATCCTTCTAAAGCATTTCAATAACATGTTATGTCGAACCATAAAAAATCTGAACTCTATTCAAAAGGCTAAAAATTAGCCATAATTAAGTACCCCGAGCTTCTTTCCCTTGTCTCCTCCTCTGTCCCACTGTCCTGTCAGTGACAGGAGTGACTCAAACACTTGCAAAGCCACAGTGCCTTAGAGAACCAAACTGAAACCCACAAATCAGCAAAAGGTGACATCAAACTGCCCATAAATCACCAAGAACAAGAAAAGGCAAGACATTCTCCAGAACACAGGTGTTAAAATTCTTGGGTTTCTATCCAAGTAGCATGTATTTGCCAAAAATCTTTAAGCTTCTTTTCTACCTTAAAAGCATTTGGAATAAACACAGACAATTAAATGTGTACTGCAGAACTGTTTTAAAGGATCGATTTCTGTTTCCAAACTAATACGCATTCAAAGGTTTGTTTCAAAAATCTTCCAGAATTCAGCATTTAAAAAACTCTTAATCCCAGAGCTTTAGTAGAACGGGATTTAATGCTCAGCATTTTGCCCTTCTGAGTTGCTTGTCTTTTTACTTATTTATTTTTTAGTGGGGGAAAGAAAGGCTCAAGAATTAGGGAAAGGAGGTGATACAAGCAAAAAAACTTAGACTGATATGTGGCTTCTAAGAAACCATAACATAATCTCAGAGAAGAGGAAGCTGTTAATGATTTCTCTGATAATACGAAAAGCAGTAGTATGAACAGGCAACATCAATGAATGCAGAGGGTTTAATAAATTGCGATAACGGTTTAGGATGAGAGGCAGCTTCCTGGTCCAGGTCCAGTTGATTTTGTCTGCTGAATGAACTAACAGCATGATTGCTTCCAGAGAATAATTTGAACACATTAATACTGACATCCTCTCTAAATCTGAGATGAACCCGAGAAATTATGAAGTACTGTATTGATCAGGGTCCTGCTAAAAGAAGTGCTGAAGAGCACATAATTGCAGTGCTCAAAAGGAGTGCTCTCTGAGCTCTGCCACTATTTTGTGGAGAATTCAGTCCAGTGGTCAAGGTAATATCCACCCAGCTGAACAGCTAGATGTAACAAGAACAAGCACTTTCTGATTTGAGGAAAAGCCAACTAAAAGCTTTATTTTTCAGAAATACTTCTCAAGGAAAATGCAGTGAGTGCAAAACTTAGAGCAAAAGAGCAAATGAAAACATTTCCAGAATTATTTGTTCAGCAACACACAAGATAATAATTCCCCTATTCTGGGTTTCAAAAAGAGTGACTGGACATGCTCAAACTCCATTTAGGGAAGGCATAGAGCCCAGAACAGCTAGAATTCAACACAAATCCTCCTGTACTAGTATTCCTAGAGAAAGGCAATGATGTTCGCTAGGAGTCAGTGATGCTGGTGCTAATCAAAGATTACTCATCAATAAACACAGTTTAAAAGTGAGCTCTGCATGTCTCCCTGTCCCAAAGGATTTAGCCTGAACTGTCAAACCTGCCATGGCCCAAACTATGAATGGCAAAAGCATGTGCTAAAGAAACACCACCAAAATTTCAGCAGACAGAGGCACATCTTGGTAAGAAGGAAAAATCCTGATTATCCCCAGTGGAAAGCAGTTAAAAAAGAAGTTGGTGGCAAACTGAAAGGCCCCATTTTATTTACTTAATCTTACTCAGTCTAACTGAGCAATGTACTTAACCCAAATCAGTGTCACTGATGTACCATTACCTGTTTGGAAGGGGAGAGGGTGGATGGCTCAAGAACACAGGTAATGTAAATCTCTTTTGGAAAAGTGACTTTCCAGGTGACAACTCAGTATTCAGACAGTCCATTAAGCCTCTGCTGAGCTTCTGAAGAAATTGGTGAGACTTTGTAACTTCTTGCCAAAGAGCTTTCTCCCATTTCCCAGGAGCTTCTTGGCTACTGTTTGAGCTTATCCAAAGGCCTGCAGGTTGATGGGGAGTTTGCTCGGATTTTCTCTGACCGCTCCATGACAAGGTTCCAGCACCAGAAGTGTCATCCAGAGCCAGCTGAAAGCAGAGCTTTCCTCCTTTTCTTCAGGGAGCTACTATTCTCCCAGTAATAGTAGCCCAGCAAGGTCAGATTGAGAACAGGGTGCCAAAAATACTTCACCAGCTAAAAGTGAGGAAGCTGCTTGATTAGGCATAAACGTATAGCTTTTATTTCAACTGTGATCTCAGAAGCTCTAAAACAGAAAAATCCCAGAAAATACAGAGTAGACAAAAAATTCACAGTGTAGTCTCTAATCCCCTATCAACTGAAGTATAAAATTTGATAAACATGCAAAGGACTATCTTCTCCAATTTTAGTAAAGACATGGGAATATCTCAAATTATACTATGTATGAGAAGAGCACAGTCTAGTTTCACATTCCTTAGTTATTCAACTAAATCCAGTAAGAGACAATAAGAATTTAAAAGCAGATTTTTCTTTCTACACTTTCCTTTGTGAGCTGCACGAGGATTTTTCTTCGCTCAACTTTAACAGATTTTATATATTAAAAAAGCATCCTTAATTACTGCTTAGAGCTTCTATAAACTTTCAATGTTAAAATTTTATCGCAGCCATTTTAATACCCATAATTAGCTCATTAAGTTTTTTAATGCTAAATACTATAAATTACTAAGTACTCTACCACTTCAGTTTTCTAATACTAAGACAGATTTTTAATATTACAGATATGACAGGTTCTCCCATTTAAAGTGGTTGAGCTTACCTCCCTACTTCATTACACAGCTCATGTTCAATACACTCCAAACTGCCAGTGGCTCTTTTCATCATTGATTACATATTTCAAGTCCAACACTAATTGATTTCCAGCCCATGACCAGCAGGAAAGAGCAATCTCACCTCTTATTCTTTACCTCAGCCTGGCCTGTTCTGCTGTGATTACCATGGTCTCCTGTCTCTGTCACACTTTGCTTTCTAAATAATGGGTTTCAAGCAGGATATGCTGCTTTAACGTGCATTTTGTAAAATCTATGGCAAAACACATTATCAGTCTATCCCAGGCCCCCAGGCACTTGGGAAGGAGCACATCCCTGCAATATTGCTAACTGGCCTTCCCACATCTGGCTGGAAGAGGAAACACAAGAGGAATGGGAGCTCCAAAAGCTGTGCAACTCTAGTGCGATTCCCAGCACTGATTTTTTACATTTCTTTATCAAAAATGCTCTGGTCTTAATACTGCCAAGGAGAGAAAAGGGAACTGACTACCTTTTTAAACTAATGCTTTTAGGCTTACTCCTCTTTTGCAGGAACAAAGGGAATTACTTGTGCATTTGCTATGGAAGGCACCTGTCTTACCTGCTGAAACTTGGACTTCACTGTGCACTTAGAGCAGGCGTTCAGCGTCCTAAAATATATATGCTGAAAATCACACATCCTTCCTAAGTACAGAAAGTCCCGAATATAGAACTCCCAGAGAATTCACAGGTAATTCCCAATCAATACGTGGAGCAAAAACCCCACCCCTGAATGTATTTGACGTTTTTATGCCTGTGGGTTTTTTCCTCTTATATTCTTCAATTAAAACAAAAAACAGTGAAGTCAAATCCTGTCCACAACTTCTTGTTTCTGTAGGCATCATTCAAAACTAGAACTGTAAGAAGGCTATGACCTTGTAGACAGAGCACCATGAGCAGATGTGAGACAACACAGAGCCTGAACATCACGTCTAATAGAACCTGCGGGTACTGCACTTTTAAAGACCAGCCTGGTTCAGTGCCAGCCCTCTGAACCTACAGCACCAGCGAAACCCAGCCCTGAGCACTCCCAAACCTCAAACCTTCTTTTGCAGTCAGAATTCAGGGAACTCTTCAACACTTCCATGTTTTATTCTTTTTATATACTGTATATATATTATAAAGAATATTATCTATTATTGTATGTTTTATTCACATATTAACTGCAGTCAATACACCCGTCTTGCAGTTCCAGAGACACTGGACATATTAACAGAATGCAAAATAAGACAGTTATTAATTTCAGCAAAATTTCCCACACTGAAGCTAAAATCATCTCTCCAGAATTCCTAGGGCAATGCTGAGAAAATTTTGTCTTTTAAGCTATAAAAAGTTTCATGAGCTCCTTACCAATGGGCACAAAAGCCTCTTCCACAAGTTTTCAATTATTCCTCAAAGGAGAGAGCATTGATCCATGAACACAGTGAGCAGAGATGGAATAGCTAATGTTTCTGTGACAGGAGTGTCCATGTGTTCTCTGCAGACAGAAGGTATTTCTCTGACATGAAAATGCAATTTGGCAGCCACATCTGAAAAAAGGTTGTAGTTTAGAGGAGCTGCTGACCTTACTAAAACACCAGAAGAATGATCTGGGAGAATGAGTTATGAGATTAATTGCCAAAGGAAGAAAAAAGAAAACATAGTGAGATTTCAGTTCACTAGAAAAATGGTACCCAGAAAACGTTTCAAAGTATCATTTTTAACAGAAGAGGTTTTACAATTCTTTTTATTATTAAAAATTAACATTTAAAAGGATATTTATTATTGCTTGTTCTCTACTGTACAATTTAATTTCTAATCTGATTGCAAACTCCCAGACTGATGAAGACTTGGATAAAATTAAACCCCATTAAAGGGAAATGGAAGGGAAAATAAGTAGCACAGTAGTTAAATACTGACTTGCAAACATAAGACAGTTTCCTTAAGTCAACAAACAACTGACATTACAAGAGCAAGGTAAGATTGAAATGAACACTTAAAGTCTATCACCTGTTTTCTGAGCAGAGCCCCCAAGTCACAGGGGAAAATGAATCCTTAAGGTCTAAAAGTTCCTAAGCAAAGATGATTTTAGGGACAAACTACTGTCAGGCAGCTGGTGAGATTCCTGCTCCTGACACCCAACCATCCAGTTGTTGGCTGTGGGAAGCAAGAAATTCTGCCTTGAGTTGTTATACCCCATATTTAGTCTTTTAGCTTCCCCCTCCCATTGGCTGTTCTTTTGCTCTGTTATAGTGTTTCTTTTTCTTAAATTTCTTACTTTAATTTCAGATAAGAAAGAGTTACAAGGCTGTGATAAAACAGCACACTGAACTGTTGAGTCTGCTAACTAAGAACTTATATACAGCCACTGTGAAGAGGAGGGGCAGGAAAACAGTTTTGGAGCTTGATCAAGGAAAGGATTCTTCAAAATATTGCAATCTACAGAAAATAGAGCAGAAGAGAAACTGACATAATTGTGCACTACATAGATGAAACCAGACAGAAAGATGTCTCAAGACTGAGTGGATTTTGATTTAAACATTTAAAGCTCAAGCACCTTATATACACACAGTGTCAAACTCTCAAGAGATCCGAGAGCAGTTGACTTTTTTTTTCCTTGGATATTTGAGGGCTATTAGAAGGGAAAGTAAGAGACTGATGACAAGACTCTTCCTAGTCTATTAAAAAGGGAGGTATTTTGTTAAGATAAGTGATATAATCACAGATGAGCTTCCCTAGGAGGTATATTGGAAGAATAAAGTGCTGATGACCTCCCAGCTGCAATGATAGGGAAGAAAACCATATCCCCAGAGAACTAGCCAGGTTCCTTGAGCAGTCACTCATTTCCTGCTGTACTTTGTGCTGCTCCATCCAGCAAAATGCCCAACTACACAACGAAGCATACTCCATCAGGTTGGGAGCCACAGAAATACAGAACCAAAACACCAATTGCTTCTCCACCCCAACCCTCAGTATCCCAACTCCCATCCATCATACCACAGAGTGCTCTCTAACCTGCAGAGGTAGATCCCTGTCTTCCCACATACCTCTACCAACACCCCCTCAGCAGAGCAGCAGCACCGCCAGGGAGCTGCAGCTGCACAGTGAGGGCACGTGGCACCAAAGGAAGGTTGTTCAGTCACTGCCCCCTGCATTTTTCTGCTACTCAAAGTGCCCTTCATCTGCTGACAAACCAGCTACTAAAAGCTGTCAAATTCCCTCAGTGTTTCCAAAACACATGTACAAATGTAGCAGCTGCTGATGAGCTGGCAAAGGCAGACGGCGCTGTCGCTGCTAAGTGACACACACAATACCCCCGGTTTATCCCAGACCTGCACGGAGCACTTGTTCCCTCCCTGAAGCATGGCCTGGAAAAATCTCCAGCCCTGCCACGCACATGACCTTGTGCTCCAAGCAGGAGCCAAACTGCTCCTCGAGGAAGCAGCGCCAATGGTCGAGGGGACAGAGGCTCATCAGTCAAAAGCAGACACTTGCGGGTGACAGGAGGGCAGCAAAGGTAATAATAGCCTGTCACCTAAAAAAGAAGAGGTGGGAAAGCACTAACTGAGGACAAAAAAGCACTAAAAAAAAAAAAAAAAGGTTAGGTATGTTTATAAATATAAAGCTACTAAGTGAACAAAATTCAGTAAAGCCTAGAAAGTACAACCTAGATGCTTTTATTTACTTATAAATTAATCAACTCTTAATTTTCATCCCACCTCTACCAATACAGTTCCACGACAAATTAGCTTGTAAAACACAGCAAAAGGCAGTTTCAAAATAAGCAAACTAAGAGTGAAATCCAAGCTTCAAATCATCATGCACTTAAAACAGTGGAGCACCAAAGCACATCTGTCTGAAGCTATTCCCTGAAGATAATAAACTGATAGGAAACAAATGCTGTGATATGAGGAATCCAGGATCCAAACAGACAATAAATAAATGTTGCTAATGATGTCATAACTAGAAGACTGATTTCAAAGCTCAAAACATCTCTGCTTGGTACAAAAATATACCCATAGTTTGGAAGAAACAAAAGCTGCAAACGCTGTCCATGCTGGAAGACAGCTGTTCCCTAGGAAAATTTTAGGGCAAGTCTGTGAAACACACAGATTACATTCACATTAAATGCATCCCTTTTTCACTTTTTTAGCATCTTTTAATTTTTTTCCCAGTTTTTTCTCCTACAGCTGCTATTATTCTTTTCCCACAAACAAACAAGTATTCTTTCCGTATTGTCAAAGTCGTCATGAAGACTCGTACCATTTTATAATAACAAAAAAGCAGCATTTTAAATCAAAGGATGTAGAGAAGCCGATGTTCCATGTATGCTTTCAACAGCTTGACGCTGAACAAACAAGGCAGCCTCTTTCTTCAGTGCTCTTCATGAATATTGAAGACTGCAGCTAATCAAATGACAGCACAGACAACTGCATCAGCCAGCAGCGTCCTCATGCTCCTTGCCAGGAGCAAGGGGAGAGCCTGGGCTCCTGTCTGATGCTATCCCAGCCAAGGACCGATCCTGTGTTTGTGCTGTAGCCCGTGCTAACCACACAGGGGAAGCTGCCCTTGTCATGGGCCAATACCCATTTGTTTCACTAGTGACAATCGCCTTCCATGTGGGTTCCCAGGGCAAATATCTGTTTGTTTCACCAGTGACAATCGCTTCCCATGTGGGTTCCATCCCTCCCTTTGTGACAAGGGGGACCGTGCCTCTCAGTGACAGAAATCCAGAGTGACTCCAGATACCCAAGCACAGGCTAAGGCAGATTCTCAAGCCCTGGGATGGCCTGCAAAGCCTTCCATGAATGACAAACAAAAGGACGAGGGAAGAGCAAGGGATTCTTGCGAAGAGCTCATCACAATAAATATATAAATGAAGAACAATCCACCTTGCACTACTAAATCATCAGCATCAGAGCAGAGTGCCCAGTTTGGGGGCCCAAGCTTCGAGATATGAACTGACAAGAGAGAGTCTACAAAGCAGTAAGCTGGGTCAAAGGACAAGAAAACCAGAGGTAGGAGGAAACACTGAGAAATTCAAAGACACTGTTTGTGTTAGAGCTCAAGGAGAAAAAAAAAATGACAGGTCATGGACATTGAGGTATACCAGAAATAGCTCACTATAACGAAATAAAACCCAAAAGTTAACTGCAAAATGTGTCAGTTAAACACTGGAAACAAACCAGTCAGTGAGAATATACAGCACTGGAATAAGCTTCTTAGGAAATGCAGTGAAATTTCCAGCAATTAAGAGATTAGACAAGCAGCTGTCAAGAATATTACAAATTGTCAGACAAAGGGATTAAGTCAAGCGCTCTCTCCATTGTTTTTTTGTTCCGTATTCTTCCAGGAACAAAGAAAGCCCAGGAAGAGCCACAAAAGTAAAATTAAATAAATAACCATCCTACTACAAGTCCATTGTTCCAGTAAAACACAAGACTGGACAGAAGTCTACAGCTTTAATATCCCTTAATGGCTGTAAAAAAAGATGATTTTGGACTTAAAGAGTTTCAGCAACGCACAAAACAAATCAGTGAAAAAAAATTCAAATAAAATAGAGAAAACCACACTCCAATACCAGTTCTCTCATTAAATAAAACCCCAACAGTAAAAGTCTTTCTAGCATCTATTCTCACAACATAGCACATCCCAGTTAGAGGATGGAGATGTATAAGTGATAAACGATTTGCAATTTTTCAAAAATGAACTACTGTTCTTAAAGGAAAATAATTATAGGACTAAATAATAGAATACTTCTGCTTGAAAGCCAGGGGTAGAAGACTGCAGAGCAGGTATTACAGGAAACTATTAACCACTGCAACATTTTGGGTAGTGGTCCTCAAGAAACCATACTGCAAGGTTAAATCTCTGATGGTAATACAGGAGAATTCTTATCAGCTGCAGGGTAAGGAAAAAATATTGCAAGGAAAAGAACATGATGGGGGCAGGGTGGTGTCAATTTTTCTCATCACATAGGATCAGGGCATTTAAAATTAAGGGGGGAAAATGGTATCAGAGCCACTGGGTTCCAGTGGTGAGAGCATGGACACTCACATGACAAAGTGACCAAAGAGCCCCCAAGAGAGGAACCTTCTACCTGGGATAGCAGTCAAACTGAGACACTGTGTAGGTGCACCCTTCTGTGCACCCTCAGAATGCACTCTGAGCACCAACAGCTCTGATATCAACACCACCAGTCAGCTCTTGGCCAGGTTAAAAGCACATGACTTTGCTCCTGTAGTTCATATTCCACCATGACATTCTCAACTGCTCAAGCACACAATGTTGTTATATCCTGCTGGGTTTACTGATCTTCCCATCCGGTGCCTGTTCAAGTTCCTCTGGGAGATTTCACCCAAAATAAATGTTCTCTCCTAAACAAAGTTAGGAAAAACATTTGTTCCTTATCTGAGCCCTCAGTAACTTGCCTGCTTTGGAGGAAACAAGGATACAGCACAAAAGACACCAGACTGACAAGATCCACTTTTTGGCAACTTTATGGCAACAGACCAATAAATCAAAGCCTGGTTTCCAAACCTGGGGAGTTATGTCTCACACAGTCTGGTGTTGAGGAATGGCTTCTGTTCACAAGTAGCAGACTGACATCTGTCAAACTCCTGTCCTTCCCAGAGCTAGAAGGATGCAGTGAAGGTTACTCTCCGTGTGGCACATGCAACCTGCTCCTATGCAAAACCTGCACAACTACAAAATCTGCAAGAGAGATCTCCGAGTCCAACCAAGCTACCACTTACTATTTTGCACACAATTATAAAATGGTCAGGCTGTGTGGGTTTTTTTTTTTAACAACCAAGAAACAACAATCTCATTAAAGCCATAAGCCTTTACCCTAAAGCATGAAAACTCAGCAGGAATTTCCCACTGAAATCCTCAGGAAAAAAAAACATTTACCACCCCCCCCTCAAAAAAAAGAAAAAAAAAATATTCCTTAATCTCATATTCAAAGATCAGTTTGAATAAGTTTTGTTGGAACACCACAAAAATAACCAAACTGCAGCTGAAAACTTAACACAGGAATTTCCAGTCCAGACAGTTGGCTTGTCAGAGGCATGTGTTATTTGAAACAAGATGGGAGTAACTGCCTAACAATATCCATCTCAACCACAGGCGTGCTCATCTGAGCCATCTATAACAATGGAAAAACCAACATTCCCCTTGAGGATTAAAAAAAATACCCAGCAACCAAGTCCCAAACTGCCTGAGCTTACAGCTAAGGAAAAATAATACAAATGAGGCTGCCCTGCGTGTTAAATTTTTGTTCTTTGTTGGCTATTAATAGGCAAGTGTGGTGAATGTAAGATGATATTCAGATCATTTCTAGCCTTCTGCCAGCATATTCTTCCCTTCCTTCCCCACAGCTTTTTGTCTTCCCAACTGAGGCCCCATTTCAGGAGCTCTGACAGCAATGTCAGATGCAGGAGCCACAGGAAGAGCAGAACAGTTCCTACACTGCCTCAAGACACTCGTGCTGCTCTTAGGTCTTCCCTCAAAGAGCCTGGCATTCCACCAACACCAGCAATAGATTGACCAGAGATTAAAAAGGACACCTCTTTCCTATATACATATATAAAACAAGCTACTTGAGGAGCTGCAGGAGCTGCAGTTACTTTGCACAACACTTTCTCTACCAGCTGCCCCCATTACGCTCCAGGAACAGCCTGTTCCACTCACCCCTGAAGCCTCGTTTGGTGCAAAGAGAGCTCACCATTAATTTATTTCTTCTGGAGAGCTGCAAGTCACTGCTTTTGTACATTCCCATGCTCTTTAATTATGTAATTGTTCCAGGATAGCTTAGTTCCACAAGCTCTTCCCTGTGTCAGGCTCACGTCTGCCAGTACCAGTGAACCTGCACGCAGGCTTGGGATCCCAGCAGCATAAATAACTCCAGTGGCACTCTGTGACAGTTCATAGTGGTGCTATTTGTCATTTACCAGGCCTGTGGGCGAAGAGATCAGAATTGGGGAACTATAAATCAGAGCTGACTGTCCCACATGCTGAATGCTTTTTGTGACCACTGCCACACAAAGTCATTATCTTTTGACACTGGCCTGAATGCAAGCACAAGTTACAAAGAGGAGAAACACGAGGCCTTCAGGACAGAGGCAGACACAATAGCTCAACTCTGGATGTGGGTGTTATCAAAGCATGACTTTGGGTCAAGGAAGTTGTTTGAGGGACAGACAACAAAGGAGCTGACTGCCAAAAATTTATGGGCGAGGAAGATGTGAAAGGTTATTCTCAGCTTCGTATTTCACAATACAACTCCATCAGTGATATAGCCTGCCAATAGCTCAGAATTTACTGTAGAAAATGCTGGTGGTACCTCCTGCCATTGCACAGGGGCTCCAAGTCCTGCACAAATGCTATGGATGATGCTGATGAATGACACGCTCTTGCAAAAGGCCTGGCAATCCTCAACGGCAGAGATTGCCAAGAAAGTATTTTGAAAGTTTAGAAAAGTATACACATTCAAGTCTTAGCAGTTTTGTAACAAAACTGGGGGAAACAAAATGTCCAGGAAATAATGGCAGCTACAAGTGACAATTCCTCCCTCCATCCCTCAAATGTGACATTTTGCTTCCCTTGATTCTTATCTCTCAGCCTTATCTCTTAGTCCTTGTCTTTCCTTCTCAACTTTCCACCAGGACACCAACAGCTCTGAATCAACAACCAGTAATGAGAAATCAGAAGAGTAAGGCATACCAATGGAAAAGGCTTGTCCTCCCAGCTCTAATGGCTCTAGCATTCACAAACATTCACCTCCAAGATAAGAAATTCCCGATTCACTACCCACAGTCAGGCAATAGGATTTACCTAAGCCCCCACACCAGTGTTTTCTGTCCCTGATGCTGGTGCTTTATAGTTCCACCAACATGAACTCGAGTGTGTAAAAACTTTCCTTTGCAAAGCAAAAACAAGCAGCTTCTCTGATTCCTTTCGGGAAGAAAACTAAGTGTAACAGTTCAATACTGAAAGACACCTCTCCAGGTTCTGAGCACATCCAGTATCTTGTACAACAGCACAATAATCAATATTCAAAACTTCCCTAGACCATTTTGAAATAGGAATTAAATTTCAGCTCCATCTTATTGCTTTGTCAGAGAAAACTGTTGCAAATGGAGCTTACAGAAACAAAAGATATTAAAAAAAAAGAAAAATAAAAAAATCATTCCTCTGAATAGGGAAGCAAAAGAGGTGCACAAGCCCACAGAAATTATGCCATTTCTTCTGCTCAGCTACACTGACCCTTCTCAGAGGGATGGGAAAGGACACATTATAGCTGAATTCTATTTGACTTATGTAAATACAAGCAGAAGAATCAGCTAGTGCTAAAACAGAAAAAGCCTCAAAGAGCTTAAGGGAAACACTGGGACTGTGGAACTGAAAGGAGGTGAAGCATAAACAAGCCATGATCTGAGACTCAAAGGGCAGAGTACCCGAAACTGTGGCCAAGTCTGGGGAAGAGCTTCCCTCCTTACCACTGGAGCTCTCCTTCTCCGCTCTCACTGCCATTCCCAGAGCACTTTGTACAGTAGGGCACAAAGGTTACAGACGGCTGAGCACAGTTTGGAAGAAGACAAAGGCAGGCAGCCCTTCCAACCTCAGCTCTGTGTGCAAGGATGATCTGTGCAACGCTGATTTGCACTCCCTGTGCTACATTATTTGTTTTACAGCATCACTGCAACCGTTTGTTTGGGTTTCTTTAAGCCCAGCAGCCAACAGGAACAGGACTACAGAAGTGTACTCTGTGTATATATCCTCTTTGTCCTTTTCTCCATCCCCACTATCAATAATTATCAGTGCATGGACCAATTTCCACTGAACTCATGAAAACAGTGATCCCAAAATATGTAAGTACCTCTCTATTGTTAAAAATATTCATTTCTTAGAAGAGAAATTTTTAATTCCTCTCCCACAAGCAATGTCCTATTAAAGTAAGGATATGGGAAAAACAAAACTACCAGACACCAAAGAAGCCACATAAGTGAACCAGAAAAAAACAGCCCTCAAAATAAAATTCTACTCCTTGAAGCAGTGCTTACTCTTGAACACAATTTATAGTTATGTTTACTCTCTCACCTAACACTCTGATGTTACAGTCCAGTGAGCCTAATTTAGTAGAAACTATTCTAGAAAATAGATCTGCAGGCAACTAAATAAACTACAACATTTAGACAGGGAAATCAACTTTCCTTTTATACAGGAAAGCCAAGTTCCAGAAACCTATAGGAGTTCTCTCAAGGACCTCCCTTACACCAGTGGACTGTACTTGACAAAGCCTACTTTAATTTCCAAGAGACATTTAACAAGATTCTTCAGAAAAGGCCCTTAAAGAAATTAAGCTGCCATGGCAACAACAGGCCTTGCACGGACAGGTTCCCTGGTGAAGAGACAGGAGACAAGGAGCAAACCAAGTGGTCATCCTGACAACACAGGAAAGCCACCCGGGGAGTCTTATAGGAACACAGGGCTTGGAGCAGAAGGTGTCCCCAAGGGGGTGGAACAAGATGATCTGTAAGGTTCCTTCCAACCCAAACAACCCCGTGATACTGCGAGTGTGAGCTAGAGGCCAGACTGGGACACTCTTCCATCTAGAAAAGGAGAATGCCAACAATGTTCTGATGGCACCAGGCTAGTCTGGTAAGGCAGGACCAGCCCCAAAGAAGGGAAGAACAAAGACAGGCTGCAGACAGCAGAGCTGGAAGGGGGCATTCAGTGAAGGCAAGAGTTGCCTACAGAACCCCAACTTTACACAGAGCAATGGGCTCCATGCTGAACATCCACACCCAGCACAGGCACACACAGCTGAGTCAACCTGAACCTCCCACCTGAAGGATCCCCATTTCCAGGACCATTTTTCTCCAAAAGTATTCCTGCCACTGACCTTGCATCACCTCTATCAACTCCTAACTCTGAGAGTCTGACTTGATTCACTCACTGGGCAGAAAAACCTCCCTCCCAAGCAGAGGGAATTCAGCTCTAGGGAAGGTCAAGACAGCAGCAGCACAAAGGGAAGGAAAAGCTGTGCAGCTGTGGAGACACAGATTCTGCTCAGCTGAGGCAGGCTCGCAGAGCAGCTCAACCATCTCGTGCAATTCCACTGGCAGCAACCAGCTCACGGGGTCCTAACAAACAGATCTAGAAACTAACAATGCAAAACTGGCACATTGAGCATGCATTTAAGGTGGAATTTATTATCCATTTGCAAACGAAGTTTCATTTTCCACTTATAAACACAAACATGTTGGTATCTTCCAGGTCCTTGGGGATTCTAACCGTAAAAGGAGAGAGAGAAACCCTCATGCAGGGGAGAGCAAACAGATACTCAGCTTGTTATTTGATTTTGGTTTCAAAAAACACCTCCACATGGAGGTGTAAAAATGGATCCAAGTATATAAAAATGCATCCAAGATGAACTGGTTTTATTTTTATTATTTTATTGTAGAAAAATATTTGACATTTGGAAACATTTCTGGCACACAAAGAAACAATCCTTGTTTCCCTATGTAATTCTACAAAGACATATCTTTTTCCTATGAGTTGAACAATCTGTCAACGCTGTTTTCGTTCAGCTAACCTGCCAATATAATATAAGCCTGCCATTTGTAGAGTTACAGAATATAAACTCACTAGATTTATTTATAGAATAAATAACATATCTGCTGCTGAAACCTTGCATGGCAAGGAACACAGTTGGCTGGATGTTGCCTCACACTGCTTTCTAGTAAAACATTACTTTTGGGAACCACCTGAAACAACCTGCCCTTCAGCTGAAGGGGGACAGGCTTAAGAATTCCACCTCCTGCTCCTAATTCTGAAATAAATGATTAAAAACTGTGTGACTGGAGCTCACAATACACTCCCATATCTCATGTCTAATAATGCTGACAACTGTGGCTGAGAGCCTATCCCACCACACCATGTGCAGCCTTTTTGTGTCTTTTAAGACCCAATTCCCCCCTGGGCAGGATGAGCAGCAGGTCAGGGACGGGGTGCTGGTAGCCTTAGCCAGCCAGTGTTCCCAGCTCTGGGCACAGAGAGCAGCACCCACCAAAGTCAGGGGCCTGAAGGCATGAAAAGCTTTGTATCTGCTCTACATGTACTTCATATGGAATTACCTGCATTTATAAATAGGCATTTTCTCCCCAGATATTCCAAAATTAAGGCAGAGTTACCAAATTTACCAAGTTCATGTCGTACCTATAGTTCAGAACAGGACACAGGTGACACTGTTTGGGCCCTGATGGATCTCTTGTCCAAGGCATCCTGCTATCTCAAGCACACTGTTATTATTAAAAAGCATTTTCCAAACTATAAAATGCCTGGAGGAATGCAAACAAGGAAATGTGGCAAAGCCAGGAGCACAGCTCTTTCAAACCACAGGGAGAGCACCCGAGTTCCTGGGTATTCTCTCACAATGACACACGAGCTGTCAAGTGCTGCGACCACTGCCTACAGTCAGACTTTCAATAGGACATGTCAGAAATTAAATTAGCAAGTCGCTACAAAATCACAACTAAGGACAAGATTCCCTCTGCAGTTCCTTCTCTTCAGCTCTTTCAGCAAGCTGAAAGAGCCTTTAAAAAAATCAGAGCGCACCTTCACAAAACAACATTTATTTCTGAAAGTGTATTTTCAGTCTGAAAAGTTGCAAGAGGGTCATAGTAATGCTCTCTAAACCACTTATTTTCTAAGGGAAAAAAGAAATAAGTTTCTGTGTTCTGATCACATATTGAACACCCAAACCAACAAGACTACATCAGCATGGAAAAGCAAAATACTGCATATCCCTGGGTAGAAACAACAGCAAAACAATTATCTGCTCATGAACTCAAACTTTGTAGGATTTCCCTTTCTTCTCCAAGAACAAAAACCAACTCTACTCCTTTCTGTTTTGAGCCAAATGAGCAGACACAGTGGCACTGCAAGCAAGAGATGACAATCTGCAATTGGAGTTTCAGAGATCCACTGATAAATGAGAGTGACTACAAGTAAATCCACAAAACTTTAAAGAAAACAGGAAGTATCTTGCAGATGTGGGCTGGCATTTTAAGTCCTGAAGTCAATACAGCAGATTTAAATAAGGCATTTCCTTATCTTGGCACCAGATTCAGCATCACCTTCTGGGTTTGACTCCAAGCACCAGAAGCAAGAGCCTCATCCCAGAACTCCAAGGTGCAGCACGGGGAGATCCCAGAGAGGCTGATCACCCATTCATCAGTGCTGCATCTGAATTCTGGCTTTAACATTCCCGCACAACTTCAGTAGGGTTTGCCTCATTCAGTATTTCTTGGGGTAACTACAGATCTGGTACTCTGGAATTCTCAGCAGGGTGCGAGAGGCTTTTGTGCATGTTAACCAAAAAACAAACCACAATGTTACCGTAAAGGCATGTTCTCATCCCAGTTAAAGGACTCTTAGAAAATCACCACAATTCAGCATTTCTCTCCCTGCATCCTTACATTTCTATGGGCTCACTTGCCTACTAAAATGTTATTTAAATTACCTGGATTTAGCCAACTTGTACCAGAGCATGTCTTTGCAACCAAGGGAAAGAAACGAGAGATTCCACAGTCACGAGCACAAACTCGAGGTACATGTTGTTCTTTCAAATGAAAAATATTCACTTGTTGAGTTTCGGACTACCCCAAGAAACAAATTTTGTCAGTGGATCCAAATATTAGTTATAATATTGTTCATAAACCTTCTCAACTTTCAAAAGGTGCACTGCAGTTGCAGAAGTCACATACAAGTCTGCACAACATGAAGAGCAGGCTATGGACTGAGATAGGAACTGACAAGCTCAGAGAACCCAGCCACACGGCTCCAGTAGCAAGGTCTTAGCTGTCCTCACAACTTCAGACCACAGCATACTGGGTGTGGACATTTGGCCAGAAATGCTGTCCCTCAGCGAACTAGTCAACTCCAGCACTTTGTAAAATGTTAGGAAGCACCAGAGACCGTGGGCTGCAGTCCTCTGGACACAGGGGCTGTAGATTAAGTGCTCTGAACCTCCAGAACTGGCACTAACTGTTCACCCAGCTTCAGAAAAGCTTCATTCCCACTATCCACTCTCACTGCTATAAATCCATGTGTCCATCAGCAGCAGCAACATAGAATTTCAACTGCACACTCTCTATTGAGCAGCCAGTAAAAATTATATCCTCTCAGATTAATCACAATCCTGAAGTCAGCCCCTCCCTGCTCCCGCTCACAAGGAAATACTGCTGCATCACAGGTTGGCGCATCATTTCAAAACCCTCTGCACCTCTATGTGTATTTTCTCAGGCTTTCCAACAAAAAGTCATACCAGAAAGAAAAAAAAAAAAAAAAAAGGAAAGCATAAACTGGCTTCTAATTCTGTAATACGAAGAACTTCTTCATATGGTCAGAACACCTTTCGAGAGACAACCACTGCCTCGTGGCCCAGCGATTTCTTCATGGGTGGATGGGTTATAGTGTAGAAACACTCATCAAATAACCTTGCTACAGCACTAGGCAAGACCAAACTGCTTTGGATCCAGAGAATCTGCATTGATCCTTGTCTCACACTACTCCTTTTTCACTAGTACAGTAACATAGAAAAGTTACTGAACCCAGACATTAATGTCATCCATCCCACCAAACATAGGACACAGTTTCGTCTCAGTTGTATTGGTGGTGTGACCTGGAGAAGGTTTTTCATACCTGAACAATAGATGCTATCACTAGACTAACTGCACAGCTACAAAATTGTGTGGAACACAACTGAAATAATCAATACTTACAAAGCAGCTCAATTCAGTTTAATTAAACTCACACTGTCTTCCCAGAAACTAAGTTTTTTGACACTGGTATTGGCAGTCATGTCCCTTTAAGTTGCTCCATGGATACTACAACTATTTTTTTTCTCCCAAGTCACGCTTTGTCCTAACCACTGCTTACACTCCCTGTTCCATCCCAGGAACATAGGGAAAGCAGACTGTGGCTGTCCATCACTTCCCAGCATGGGCCAGGTACCAAGTGACCAGCACCCACCACCGAAGCCTTCCACTACTCCAAGCACAACCTTTGCTATGTTTAAGCCCAACAACGCAGGACCTCAACCTGGTTTTGTGGCTCTCCTCCACTCCCAGCACCGGTCAGAGGGGACTGCCTGCACTTGGCTGCTCCCGGAGCCACGGATCCCTGGATCCCGGCTCCGGTCCTGTCACCCCCGGGGCTCAGAGCGCTGCTTCTCCCACTCGAAGCCCGGGACAGCTCCACGACGGCGTGACACGGCTCTGTCCCCCGGGCCAGCCAAAGGGCTGCCGCTCGCCCCGGTGCTACCGCACTGGAAACTCGGAGACGAGCAACAGGAGCGGCGGGCGGGGGTCCCCGGCCCCGGGGCTGCACCCCGGCCTGGCCCCCCTGGATTCCGGCCAGGGGCTCGGGCGGCCCGGGCGCTCCC
>VZTF01008347.1:288592-301846 GCA_013397755.1 Cnemophilus loriae
CAGCGCCCCCTGCCGCCCGCGCCGCCGCGCCGCGCGGAGAGGAAGGGGCGGGAACGGGGGAAAGCGACCCCGCCCCGGCGCGCGCGGCACGCGGGAAAACGTCTTTCGCGCGGAAACGGTCGCGCGTGCGCCGCGCGCCCACGAACACTGCCCGGGGGCTGACTGTCGCGACAGAGCCGGGGCGTGCCCCGGGCCCAGTGAGCCGGCGGGGACAGGGGCACCGGCGGAGGGGGCGTCTGTCGCGACAGAGCGGGGGCGGGGCACAGCCCCGGGCCCCGTGAAGCAGCGGGGACAGGGACACCGACGGGGGAAGGGGATCTTCACTGTCGCGACAGAGCAGGGGCGAGGGCCCAGCGTGAGCCGCAGCGCCTTCCCAGCCCGCGGCGGTGCCTCGGTGGCCGGAGGGGCGGGTGGGCCTCGCGGCGCCGGAGCGGTGGCAGTGATGTGCCCGGGGCCGAGCGGGCCGGCGCTCTCCGCCATGGCGGGGGCGGGCGCGGAGGGCGCGGCATGGCGAGGACCGAGCCCGGGAAGCCACCGCCCTTCGTCTGCTCCTGCTCGGAGGGGCTTTGCTGGAGCCGCTGTCGGGGTTCTCATGGAGGCGCCCCGCGTCCTCTGACGAGTCGCCTCTTATCGGCGACAGTTGCCATCGCGATTGGTGCCGCCCTCCTCGCAGCGCTCCCGAGCTCGGTCGCTTTGCAGGCGGCTGTCCTCTCTTGCACACCCCGCACACACCGCTGACTGACAGGGGTTGCAGATTATTGGGAGAGGATCCAAAGCAGTGAGTGAGATATCTCTAATCTCGACCTGTCATCTGCTGTCGTGGACCCGAAGGTGCCGTTTCGTGCTTCACCCCATTGTAATGTACCTCTTAAAACCTTTCTTACATCTAACTGAGCTGTTTTCCTGGTTTCCTGTGCTATAGGGGACTATATTTCAGTGTTAATGTATTCTCTGTTCTTTCCCCTGTGCCTGGAATTGCGATCTGAAGGGGTTTGTTCAGATAAGGGTTTTTGGAATGGGAAGTTTGCAGGCAAAGTGACTCTTCTCCCAAAATCACTTAATGCGAGTGTTGCTGCTGCAGGGGTAGGAGCTGCAGCAGGCAACAGGCAGGAATGGAGAAATTAGAAAATAGTATCTTTTCATGGAAACGGCTGCAAATGGAGCCCGTATTCAGCAAGAGAATAGAGAAAGCAAGGGGAATTAAAGGTATATCCCATCAGATGAGGTTGCTTCAGTGAGCTAGCACAAGTAGAGGTTGTTTTTTGGGTAGCAAAATATTACCAGGAATGTACTGACGAGTCATGAGACTTTAGTGTAGGGTTTGTATTTGTATTCAGTGAAGGTTGTACTGGCTCTTCCTTCAGGCAGTGCTGCTGGATGTGACTCAGTTAATTTGAGGACACGGGATACTGGTTTGTTGGTTTGTGTATAATGTTTGCTCTTGTGCTTAAGTGCTAAAAAACTCCTTTCATGTAATTGCTCCTTCATTTTCTTAAATACCTTTTGCTATTCATTAAATTTTAATAAAAACTTGAGTTTCTTGGAATGTATTTTTAATCAAATTGATTTATGTCAATCTGGCTGAAAGGATAAAGGTACTCATACACCACATGTGTGTAGATCCCTTGGCATAAGAAATTGCCAAAAATATGAAGCACCTAAGAATCTCCAGGTGGTTTAATGGTGCTGAAACAGGACTTTAGGAGATTTTCCTGCACCTGATAAGGAATCAAAAAGAAAACCCCTTATGCTGAGAAGTCAGTGCACACAAGTGCTTAGTGAAGGTGGCACGAGTTCAGTCAGTTCCGTGGGTTTCCAGGGGTGGGTGGGTCTTTCCTTTGTGTGATATTCGGGGAGAATTGTCCCATCGTTATCCTGTAGAGACTGCTCACAGCCCTCTGGTAATCTCAGCCTGATCTGGTCAGGATTGGGGGATTTTCCACAGAAGAGGCAAAGGAGCATTCCTGTGGGGCCTGTCTTTCAGAGCGCAGGGGTAGCTGACTTATTCCCGACTCCGTATCGGTGGCTGGAATTGCCACATCTGTGACTCTTTTTCATAATAACACTTCAGTAGCCTGACTGGTTTTAACCAATCTGGCAGAAGATGATTTCTGTGTATTTTTCTGTGAGTTTATTGAAGATTGGTGGTTAGAATCACGAGACTTCAAAGCCTACATTCCTTCAGGCACAGGAGAGCTCAGGCTCTCACCCCCAGCAGTCAGGGGGCAGATAATCAATCACCTATTTCTACCTGGCTTACCAGCACTTGCAGCGATTGAGGGAGGGAAGGAGGGGAGTATTCGGGGATTCTTCTTTTAAAAGAAATCATGGTTTGTATTCTATCAATGATCTGTGCCATTTATTGGATCTACAGTGATTATTTGTTCCCCCAAAGGAAAACAGGGTTCACACTCTGCAGTCAGTGATTTCAATGAGCTGGTAATTTAAATGGGTGTCCCAGGCTGAATTGGGAATGTTTGTATTGTTATATAACTTGAGAATTTTGCATAGTGCTTCATCTTCAGCCTTATATTAAACTTGATTTGAAATCAACTTGTGTTTTCAATAGAAAATGTAAATAAGCCACGTTAAGTTTCCAGGTATGAAGGAAAAATAAAACCTTCATGTCATCTCCACAAAAGGCATGGGCAGAAAGAGAAGTAGCAAGTTTTCTGTATAGGCTGTGCTGATTTCTGTCTATTTTAAATTTGTGTCAGGGACACACATAATGGATCTGGGATATACCCTAATCTCAGTCTCTATGGAAAATCTTACTAGTTAAGAAAAGCAAGGTCACCAAAGACTACAAACAAATGTAGTGTGGGAGGGTTGCCATCACATTTGTCATACACTCAGTATTTAGTTGGGAAAATGAAATTTTGCGTTAAGCATTCCTGTTATTTATTTTTTTGTTCTTTATTACTTCCCATCTCCTGCCTTTCACACGTGTTTGCCCTTCCACTTTCCAGACTTCCCAACTGTTCTGGTTCCCAGCTGAGCAGTTCTGAGGGAGCAGCTCTGTGCAGAACAGCCATTTTGAGCTACACGCTCACCATCTATTGTTCTCCTTCAGAGAGATCCCTGAATATATTGCACAGGTCCAGTATCACATTTGCAACTGTTGTGTTGATTTTGCAACGATTTGTTGAAAGAAAATGTAATCTAAAGCCAGGAAGCAAGAAAGTTACCATTGTATGCTCATGGTAACAAATGAGCTATTTTGTTTTCAGAACAGTTGCAGCGTTTACTCAGCTGTTTCTTAACGAAATGAACGAGTTTACCCAGTGGTCTACTGTCACTCTAATAATAATTCCTGTTGTCCACTTTTGTCTTCTTTTCCTCCCACTTATTTTATTCACGATCCAGTATGTTGTGCCTTCAAGCAAGAAAGTCTTAATTTTTTTAAGGCTGCAAGGCAAAACTGTGGATTGTAACACAATGAAAATGCTACGCAGGAAAAGCTGTGCGGGTGAAAATCACTGCCTTCCTGGGCTCACTCAGTACTGTTTGCATTTGCATGTTAAAAGATTCGGAAATGAACAATTTAACTTAAGGGAAAGTGAAGGTAGCAGGTCAGCCTGGGGCAGATTTCTAGCAGGTGTTGGTAAACGTTTGAGGTTGTTTGAAGTGCCCGCTAGCACAGCTGATACCCAGCTCTATTTACTCTCCCAGGCGTTCAGCTGCTCGTTCTCAAGTTCCTTGGCCAGTAAGCTGCCCATGGACACCCTGGAATGCTCTTCACCATGGAAGGGGCGCTGGGCGTGCTCTGGCCCTGGGTCTGCAGCAGAATGAACAGCAGTTCTGGGCAAGGCCTCCTGAGAGACAAGAGGGACTCGAGAGGGTCCTCAGCCCCTGGTACTTGTGCAGGTCCAAACTGGTGCTGCTGTTTCCTCCAGAGCTGGGACTGGTGCCCACCCAGGACTGGTGCCTGCTCCCGGTTCATCCCTATGAGGAGAGCAGGGAGTCGGCTACAGCTTAGTTGGGGTGTAGCAGGGGGTTAATGAACACTCAGCCTGTGAGGAAAAAGGCAGACTGTCCTATTCTCATGTAAATTAAATTGCCAGAGACACAGGCAGTGCTTGGCTGTCACAGATCACAGGCACAGAATATGCCAAGGCTGAACCTGGCCACGGTATTTTTAGTGTTTCTGTGAGAAACTACTGCCTGCACTTTACCATTGCCTTTGGACCTGTGTTCTCCCTGACAATCCGCTGTCCTGCCGTTCAGGCCATTGTTCAGCAGCTGTGGTCTTGCACCACTAGGACCCCCAGGAACGCTGCAGTCTTCCCTGGCGACAAGGACTGTCTGAACCCAAACTCCGGTGCCACCGCAGAGGCCAAGCTGCTGCTGCTGCTGCTGCTGGCAGGGCTCGGCTCCGGAGGAGGGATCTCCGGGTGGGGAGGATGGGTCCTCCTGGGCTCCCTCTCCTCTGCAGCCCGTGAGGCAGCACAGCAGGCACGGGAGGGTGGATTGGCTTGTTGTCGAGCTGTAGGAACCTTATGCTCACAAACCACCAATTGTTCTCTGGATCAGTTCCCTCAGTAATTCTGGGAGATGGCTAGAGAGTGAGCTGTTTTGACGAGATGCCACTGATTGCTTTCTCACCATCTAAAGTGGTTTGGGGTTTGAGCCTCCCTTGGGTTTTACTTTCTGTGCTGAGATGGTTGTAACCTCCCCTGCTGGTACCTGAGATCAGCTGCTATTTCTGTCTTGACAGCCCATCGAAGATGTAGATGACAAAGAGATGTTTTCCCCCTCTGCCTTGGGATCAAATGTCTCTGTCACAGGTAAGGTCTGCAGAGATTTCTTTTGCTGGAGTGAAGAGAAGGCAAGGGAAGGTTTCATTACTCCTGCTGCCTCTTCACTTGGAAGGCTCTGCACAGATGGTTTGAAAACCGTCATTTCAATACCCCTGCCTGAATTAAACAACTGCCCCACTCCACACGAATCACAGGTACTGTGTGTGTAGTGGGAAATGGCCTTTCACGAGGAGACAGAAGCGCTTAACACTGTCACAGTTGTGTTCAAAGATGTGTTGTTATCCATATGCAAACTGCTGACTTGCCCAGGGGTGCTCCCTATTTCCCTGTGTTACTCTCTGTCATCTCCTCCAGCCAAATTCCTCCTGTAATCTTGTAACACTGGCAAGCAATTAACAATAATGCATAATTACAGGATAAAAAGCTTAGCAAGAGAACTTCCTTATTAGAATATACTAGAATTCATTAAGCATACATACATAATGACAAAATATGTTATTTTCAAAAATTAGTGACTGAAGTGAAGTGCCATGGTTAACTTTTAAGGAGATCCAAATGGCCCAGCCATCAAAGGTATTTAGCAGTAACTCTCTGGAAAATTAAAGCAAAACTAAGAACAGGCTACTAGTACTTGGATTTGGTTGATAAAAATAGCTTGTAAACACTAAAAGCGCTTACATCCTAATGAATCTCTCACTATTCATTAAATAAAGTTGTATCTCCATTTTTTTTCTTAAGACCAGGGCATTTCTCTAAGGAAATGGATATGTCTTCCGAAAAATACCCAGTCAAAAAGCGAGTGAAAATTCATCCCAACACAGTAACAGTGAAATACACCTCTCATTATCCTCAGCCAGGAGAAGAGGGATGTGAGGATGTTAATGAAGATACTGGAGTATTTATGGAGGATAATCCTAAGAGAAGACTACTGAATGATGGGGAAAAGAGAGAAAAGACCTTCTTTGGTACAATAAACACCAAGTCAGCACAACTGCCAAAACCTGATGAGGCTGGACAATCCCAGCACTTTCCTGAAGGAAATGTACTGCAGTCCAGGAAAACATGGGCAGTCCTTTTTGGGTCTGCCGTGGCTCACGGATGTGTGGCTCTGATCACAAGATTAATTTCTGACTGTTCCAAAGTGCCATCTCTGGAGCTGATTTTCATCCGCTCAGTCCTGCAGATGCTGTCCCTCACTGCTGTGTGCTACCACCATGAGCCTCCCTTCGGCCCCAAAAGCTACAGGCTCCGGCTGTTCCTCTACGGGGTCTGCAATATCATCTCCATCACCTGTGCCTATACCTCCTTCTCCATAGTGCCCCCCAGCAATGGGACCATTATGTGGAGGGCCACCACCACGGTGTTCAGTGCCATTCTGGCTTTTTTACTCATAGATGAAGGAATGGCTTATATAGACATAGTCACTGTTGTTAGCAGTGTGTTCGGCGTTTGTCTGGTCATGATCCCCAACATAGTTAAGGAGGAGAACTCTTTTCTGAGCACCTGGAAGAAAGCTTTTGGCTACACCATGACAGTCATGGCTGGTCTGACCACTGCCCTCTCCATGATAGTCTACAGGTCTATCAAAGACAACATCAGCATGTGGACAGCGCTGTTCACCTTCAGCTGGATGGGAACAGTGTGGGGAGCATCCACCATGTTCCTGCTCCAAGAGCCAATTGTCCCGCTGGACAGGGAAACCTGGAGCTATCTCCTTGCCATCTGCCTGTGCTCCACTGCAGCCTTCCTGGGGGTCTACCATGCCCTGGGCAAGTTCCACCCTGCTCTGGTGAGTACTGTGCAGCACCTGGAGATCGTCATCGCCATGGTCCTGCAGCTCCTTGTGCTACGCATCTTCCCAGGCATTTGTGATCTGGTCGGGGCAGTGCTTATTTTGGTGAGTGTTTTTTTCCTTGCATGTTATAAGCTTTCCTGGAAGGATTTAAGAAGGCAAGATTATCAGGAGACTGTGGATTTGTCCATTAAATGAATGTCGGTTTTGAATGTCCGATTCCAGTTGTGACCACATGGAAGTGACTCCTTTCAACTCTTGTGTCCAAGCACAGTGGCCAGGCCCTCTCCACCATTTCACTTCTCAGCTGATGTAGCAATGTTGGTATTTCCAGGCTCCTGTGCCAGGTGGATTTGTTCTGCTGCACACAACCACTGGCATTTTGTCACATCCAAAAGAGTAGCACAAAGGGTGCACAGCCAGCACAGGGTGGCCCACTGTAATACAGGCTAAGCTCTTCTTGACCTTCTCTGGATAAAGCAATACAGAGGGACTCAAAAGTGACTCTCATTCATGTGTGCTGTGGTAGTAGGAAGATGAGCAGCAAAACCATTAGAACGGTCAACCCGAATTGTCATTTCCTCTGTAATGCTTCTTAAGCTTTGGCTGTCATATTCTAAATGGAGCAATGCTAAATTTCTGTGACTAAAACTTGCATTTCCTGTGTGTATAAAGAAGTCAGTAAAGCTTTTCGTGCTTTGTGGTTAAATTTCTGTCTGAAATGATGCAGGAAGCTCAGATGTCCTGTGGGGGAAAGAGATCCCCAAAAGCTGAATCTCCAATAGTGCCACAGCTGTGAAAGGCCCCAGAAACTGTAAGGTCCATGACAGATTAAAGATCTAGCCCTGAGGCAGACCAAAATCTCTTCTATGCAACTATTTTTTCTAAAGGAGGTTTTGACTATTATCCAAGGGAGGAGAAAAAATGGAGAAATAAAAGAATGCATTTGAGATGGAGGTGTGAGCGGCATGGTAATACTGACCAGCCGGGCAGGATCAGTGACTATCAGAGTGCTTGGTTCCTAAAACTCCAGTGAGACATCGGACTCGCCAAGAGCCCCAGGGTTTTATGGATTCATATAGTATTCCTAGCCATGTTAATGTGTGGCTGTAAAGAGAAAAGCCAGCATGTGTCCATGGGCTCTGTGCCAACCAGGCCCTGCAGGCACCTCCCACTCCAGCCGCCTGTGCCTCTGTTCTGGGACATAAGCACTTTCTGAGGGAAAAGGCATCACTCAGATGGCTCCAACCAGTCCAGCTTCCCCCACAGAAAATACATTTTATTTGTGAAAAGAAGCAGCAATTACTTTTATTCCTATGAATGCCCAGGGAGACCAAGTTCTCTGACATCAGCCAGCCCAGCTGGCAACACTCCTGATCTGTGTGACACTTGTGTCCTCCAGTGTTGGTGATGCCAGAGACCCCCTGGGTCACGCAGGGTTCCTTCAGGTGCTGGCACAGTCACAGCTGCCCCGACAACTGTTTCCTTGAGGAGCTGGCAACAGGAGCTCTGCCCACTGTAGGAAGGACAGAAGAAAAGGGGAGCAGGTAAAGCAAAGTAGTGCTGGAAAGCTGTGCCCAGCCAGCTCCCTTTGGCAGCTTAGGGCAGAACAGTTCCCAGCCCAGAATCCTGCTGTGCTTCTATCAACTCCTCATTTCACTCTGGGGCAGATGGTCTTTCTTCCTCTGGCTGCTCAGGCAGCGGGAAAGCTTTCTTTGTAGAAAGAAACCAGGGCATGAGGCTCCTCCTTCCATGGCTTCCATGCCTGTCCCTCTGCAGGGACTCAAGCTCCGAGGCTCAGCTGTGCCAACATATGCATGTGCAGGCACCCAGCTGAGTACATCTCGCAAGCCAGAGATAAAGGACAGGAGACCCTAAAAGCCTCCACTGTGCAGAGGGGCTCAGTCCTGGGCAAGCCCTGGAGGTGTCCCAGCCCCAAAGCAGCCAAGCCCTCTCCTCAGAACCTCCCCCTGCCACCCCTGAGCCCCAGCTGGCACAGGCAGCTAGCACCAAGAGGCCCACCCCAAGAACCTGAGTAGTGTCCGGGGAGCAGTTCAGGGGTCTATGGGGCCTGGTCCTGCTCCAGCTGCTCCACAGCCTGCATAAGGTCCTGCACAGCCCTGTCCACATCTGCCCGTGCCGTGCCACGCCCCACGCTCAGCCGCAGCGCATTCTGCGCCACCTCCAGGGGAATCCCGCAGCTCAGCAGCACTGGGGAGGGCCTGGAACACAGCCGGAGGAAGAGGTTGGACTCGAAGGCCGAGGAAGCCCCACACATCAGCAGGGAGACTCACCGATTCGCAGGAGGTAGCACATCTGCAGATGCGCTCCGGGCAAACCTGTCCCCTGCATAGCCCCCGCCTGCTTTCCAAGGGCACTCAATCCCACTGGGCTTGTTGCCCAATGGGGGATCTGGCTCTTCTAAGAAGAACCTGTTCCGTGTGCCTGTGGGTTGGCAGCTCTGCCATGTCCACAAGGCATTGCTCTAGACCAGGCCAAAAGCACCCGCTGTCTCCATATCCCCTAAAGAAGCCATCTGGAGACCCAAGCTGGGCTGGAGCAGGTGAGCCAGGCACACACAGACACAAGGCAGGCTCTCTTCTGGTAGTGCCAGGAGTTCAAAAATACTTCCAAGCTCAGCGGGATCACTAAAGCTGGGAAGGACAAACTCCTTCCAAGAAGCAATCAAGTGTTCCAGCTGTGTCTCCTGCAATAATCCCCTTCAAAGCCCTTCAGCCCCTCTGGAAAGCTTGTTCCAGGTGATGCTGCCCAAGCCACCCACTGTCCCTTTCCCTGCCCTGTTTCCGACCCTCCCACCCGCTGTCCTCTGTGAAGACACCCAGGGGCTGGAAAAGCTGTCTGCTCACCGATCCCCATTCTCAGAATGGCAGGCAGCCCCTACGCTGGCGAGGAGAACCTTGCAGCGGGCCAGCACCCGTCGTCCTGCAGCACAAGCAACACAAGAACAGCTCTCCCAGTGCCAAGGGTCTCCAGAGGCTACTCCTGCCTCACCTCCCTGCCTGAGCCATGCCAAGCACCCGCCAGTCTCAGCCACAGGTGCTGTGAGGGGCAGGTGCTTGGCTCTGTGTAACCATCAAGGGACAGCAGTTGGATAAGTTACCTTGAAGGCCTGGGCCCAGGATGGAGAAGTTACAGGTGTTGCAGAGTCGCCTAGAGCCCTTAAAGTGACTGTTGAAGCAAATCCTCTGCTTCCCAAATGAGGCCTGGAGAAATCAAGAGGGCCGTGAACCTCTCTGGGTTCCCAAGCAGCTCTATCCTTATGAGGGGGCGGGCAGGGCCAGAGGGACATACCCACCCTGCTCCAGGCCCCACACTCTGCAGCCTGAGACTGCGGGAAGGGACCAGATGCGCTCACCTCCAGCATGGCCTCCAGGTAATCCCGGACATCCCGCATATGAGCCTCATAGGCTTCCCAGTTCTTGCTCACTAACTCTGCAGCCTGAGAACAACCAGAGAGGCTCCACCAGTGACCCCTGGATACCTCCCTCTGTGCGTGGTCCCCGGGATGTGAGCCCAGCCTGGAATGGCCTCTGCAGTGCCAGGTCCTCTGTGTCCCCTCTCAGTGCCCTGTGCCATGTGAGCTGTGTGACTGCCAGGGCTGCAAACCTGCAGCAAGCGCCCCAAAGCACCTCCTTCGACTGGCACCAGAAAGCCCCACCACCCTTCCCAGTTTGCCCTCCCTCCCACATCCTGAGTTTGTCCCTTCTGATGACCAGGGAACACAAGTGGCTGTCTCTGTGTTGGGTCTGCACCACTCACCCCTGACCATCCCAACTGACCTGGCCAAGGCCGGCAATCATTGGGGTGTTCTCAGTGCTGGAAGGGAACAGGGACCAGTGAGTTATGTCTCCAGACCAGAAACCCAACCTTGAGACACAGACATTCCTTCATGGGACGCCTCATGGCTGGCAGGGGGTCCTGGACACCTCTCTGAGGTCGCTGAGAAGGAGGCAGTTCCATCCTGAGGTCCCACCCTTGGCAAAGCCTGAGCTCCAGGGAGTTTCCATGCACAGATCCATTTCCCTGCCATGCTGGGCTCCTCGCCCCAGGGCTGGCAGGTGACAAAGCTGCCAGCTCAGCTCAGTCAAGGCAGCCCATGTGCCTTGGCCACCAGCCAGAGGCCCAGGTAACCACCTGCCCCCTTACCCTGGCCGGAAACTCCTCTCCTGTCCACCTCCGAACAGCATGGGGTGGAGCGGGGTGGCAGTGCCAGGGCTGCGGGTGTACAGCGCTCCGATGCGTGGGCCGTGGAACTGCAGGGACAGCCACCGTGACCTTGGGAACACTGACAGCAGTGACAGTACTGACAGTGCTTCCTGCTCTCCTGCCCAAATCTGAGTGCCCACCACTGCTGGCCCCTGCCCATCGCACAGGCACAAGCTGCTGCAGAGCCGTTGCCCATCCTCAGTCTCCTGCCCCCCAGCCCAGACAGGTTCCACAAGAGCGAACTCTGTCTGCAGAGCACCACCCAGCAGGAGAACTTTGGCCACTGCGAGCTACCAAGCTGTGTGGGGCACCTAAAGTCCCCCTGGCACCCCAGCAGAGATGTCACACAGGGTGACCAGCAGCTGGGTCACATGAGCAGGGCCACACCTTGTGTCCCACGATGGTCAGGTAGTCCACGCCCAGCTCCTGCACGTCCACGTGCCCCTTGCCAATCATCTGTGCTGCATCTGTGTGCACCAGGATCCTGGGCAGACCCTCCGCTGCTCTGCGCTGGTTGAGGGCACAGATGCGCTGGCTCAGCTCCGCGATGGGCTGGTGGTAGAGATGAGGGTCTGCATCTCAGAGACCTTCTGCTCCCCTCTGTCACCGCCCCTTTGCAACGGTGTCTCCACTCTGTCCCCCTCACTGTCCACACTCACCATGATGACCCCGGTCTCGTTATTGGCCAACATGAGGGACACCAGGCAGGTGTTTGGCCGGACGGCGGCCAGGACATCGTCCACTTCTACTTGCCCGCTCCGTGGGGACACAGGCACAAAGGTAGCTTCTGCAGGCCAGGAGACAAGCTCTGAGGCTGGCTGGGTAGGCTGAGAGTGCTCGGGGCTGCCTGTGTCCCACTGGGCAGGGCAGGAGTGTGTGGGCGGCAGGAGCACAGGCACAGAACAGGGAGGTGACACATCCAGCTTGAGGGAACGCAGGCACCATGGGGGAATGGTGCCCTTTTGCAGGGGGAGAAAGTGGAACACCACAGAGCATGCAGGATCTTACCCTCCTCCAAAAACACCAGCAGAGACAAGATGCCCATTCAAACCCCATCTGTGCCTGGGCCACTCACCTGCCAGGCCCTCTCTCCCCAGCTGCTCCAGTGGCAGGCGGATGGAGTCATGCTCTATGCTTGATGTCACAATGTGTGGTGTCCCCCGGCTGTCCCCTATCCCACACTGGCTCTCGTGGAAGTGCCTGCAGGCAGTGTGGATCACCATGTTGTTCGCCTGAAGGGAGGAAGGAGAGGCAAAATGGAGGCTCAGAAGGAGCACAGCGCCCTTCATCCCCACCCTCCTCATCACTACTTGCTGGAGAGGGGGTGGCAGGCAGGGATTCCCAGGAAGGAGGTCTCCCTTGCTCCCACCTCTGTGCCCCCCGAGGTGAAGACGATGTCCTCAGGGCAGCCTCCCAGCATCCTCGCCAGGCTCTCCCGTGCACTGTTGATAAGCTCCTTCGCCTTCCTGCCTGCAGGACCAGACCTGGCAGCTCCCGTGGACTCTTGTCACCATGAGGCCCAGCCCGGGGAGCCAACACGGCCCATCCTGGTCCCTACCTGCGGGGTGGGAGCTGCTGGGGTTGCCCCAAGCCTGGCACATGGCATCCCACACGGCCCGGGCCACCTCAGGGGCCAGTGGGGTGGTGGCGTTGTGGTCCAGGTAGACTCTCCTGTAGAGGCAGGGGCAGATAAGGGGTGCTGGTGGACACAGGGGGGAGCACAGGGCAGGGCAGGGCCTCACCCCTCCAATGAGTCACACTGCGCCTCCATCAGCTCTGTCCCCGTGCCCATCGCTGCTGTCACCGTCACTGTCACCGTCCCGCTGCTGTCACCGACCTGGCACCGTGGGTTACAGACATGTGGCTGACCATGGGGGACCAACCACCTGCCCTGCCTGGGGCACCACACCCACCCATCATCCTGCTGCCTGCCCCAAAGCCATGGCACCCACCAATCAGCTCTCTCCCGTCTGCCCCACAGCCACGGCCCCACCAATCAGCTCCCAGCTGCCTGCCTCGGAGTCATGACACCCACCAATCAGCTCACTGGCCGCTGCCCCCTCACGGCACTGGCCAATCAGCTGCCCCGCGATATCGGCGCCCCCCCTCCCCCCCGGCACCCCGCTGCTCCGGCCGCGCCGACCAATCCCCTGCCGCCATTCCCACTGGCCGAGGCCCCGCCATTGCACGGGGCTCCCGTTGGCCCCCGGCGGGCGGGGCGCGAGCCCCCTGTCCCCCTTTCCCCCCACTACGCCGGGGCGGATGTCACTCACGCGCTGCTCACGCGAGGCCCGAGGCGGAATGGGCGCGGCTCGCGAGGCGGCGCGCTTCCGGCGCGCGGGGGTGGGCGGTACTTCCGGGACGGACGCACGGCCGGGGAGCGGCGGCGCTTCCCCTCGCCAAGATGGCGGCGGCAGTGTCGGTGCGGGTCCCGCGCCGCGCCCCGCGCGGGCTCCGCGCCGCGCTCCTCGGGAT
>VZTF01008347.1:302111-312469 GCA_013397755.1 Cnemophilus loriae
TGGGCTAACGCAGCCGTCCAACAGCGGCGGAGCTCCGTAAAGCCCCGCGTCCCACTGGCCTCAGGACGGCTTCCATCGGCTTGTTTCTGCTGCGAGGAATAAACGGCCTCGTTTGACACGCTCCTCTCTTTTCCTCCTGTCTTTCAGGTTATGTCATAACCACAGAATCACCGAGCAGTGATGGAATCACTGGACACTGAGGTGAGGGCACGGAAGACCCTGGGGACTGTGGAATACGTGGAGTCTTCGGGCTTTACACAGGGGGTGCTGCCCACCAAGAAGGATGTGGTGCAGAACATGCTGTACCTGCTGCAGCCCAAGAGGGCCGGCCAGGCCCAGCGCTCCAAGGAGGACGCGGCCCAGCTGCTCGCAGAGCACCTGCAGGAGCACTGGCTGGTCTGCAACCTGCACACCATCGCCACACAGAACATAAAGAAACTCATCCTCAAAATGTATGAGGAGTTCACCCGGTTGTACCAGACCAGGAAGCAGAGACAGAACCAGGCTTTTTCCGAGCGAGCTGACAGATTCAACGAGAGTTCGGAGAAGCTCTTTGATGTGTTTTGTACAGATACACAGATGAGGGATAAACTGGAGGAGTACAGTGGGATAAAAATGACCAGCATCGAGTGGAAGTTTCTGGAAGATCAGAGGAGTGAGAGAAAAATGTACTATGAAGATTTCACAGAGAAGCAGGAGCTGAAGATGATGGAGAGAAGGCAGAAGATACAGTGTCTGGAGCACTTCAGGAAGCTTGCCAGGGAAGAGAAGGAGGGCAGCAAGGCGAAGGAGATGAAGTACAAGGGCGAGGAGCAGTCAGATGAAGGCACGAGTGTGGACGAGCTGTACCCTGTGGAAGATGAGAACGGTGGCGCCCCGGCCTTCTCACTGCGGGGCCGGCGGAAGCGCCGCTGCACTACGGCCGCCGCCAGCACCGACCTGCCCCTGGAGGGCGAGCACATACGGATGAGCATTCGCAGGGTCAGGCCTGGCTTCTACGAGACTGTGGAAAAGGTGAAAAACTGCTAGCGCCCGCCGCAGAGAGCGGGCAGAGCTGCTGGAGTACAAGATGGCAATGCACACGTTAGGCAAGTTTGAAATCCCACCATCCATTGGAAGTGATTGTTGTAGATCCTCAAGCCAGAGCTCAGGAACATGCTGCCTCCAGGGAAGAGGGCTGGGATGATGACAACGGCAGCAAAGACTAAACCACATGGATTTGGAAGGATGAGATGTCAGCAGCCAGCAATGCCAAGGCTCAAATGCAGCAGATGATCCAAGGTTACGTAGCATATAAGCCTCTTCTTCCAAGGTCCTGTCTGCATCCGTGGGGTTTGAAAGTCTCTCAACATTTCTGAGCCAGCAGTGGCCTAACAGCATGAATCAGGACTCGGATTTACTGCAGGGTAATAACTTGGACTTGTTGCTAACAGAAAATCCGTGTGCTGAAGAGACCTGGCTCCCCTGGCTGCAGTGGGGGCGAAAGGTGCTCGGCCCCTTCCTGCGGGAGCTGGTGTTTCTGCCAGGAAGGAAGTAGGTTTGCAGCATGTGTCATCAGCCCCGGAGAGGCACACTGTGCTTTTGGAAAGGGACTGCTCTCCTACTCAAGGAGCTGGCAGAGAGCAGGAGACAGTGGAGTGCTTTGGCTGTTAAAGCATTGGTGATTCTGAATGTTTTATTCTAGATTCTATTTTACCAACGTTTCCTTGATCAGGATAAACCTTCCCATAACTGAATGAGTTTTATCATGAAGCCCCTAATCTAGGATCTGGGGTGTGAATCGTAAATGAAGTGGTAATGTTTTATTTTTGGGGGGAGGGGGTTAACACAGGGGAAAATGCAAATTGCATTATTTAGTTTTAAGATGAGAGTAGTTTTATAAACTGTTATACTGCCTTTTAGGACATAGGGAAGAAAAAGCCTTCCCAGGTGTAGCTGTGGTATTCACAGCAGCAGGCACCCAGATCTTGGCTTGCTCTTCCACCCCCAAGGTGGTGCAGACCAGCGGTGGGAGATGGTAGTTTTCCACCTGGAGGTTGTTTGAACAAAGCGTGACCCTCTTGCCCACATACATCCTGAGCAGTGACGTATCTGTGACATTTTTAGTTAGAGTTGCTTTACTGGTTTTTAAAGATGAGAGACTTGAGCTTCCAGTGAAACCCAGTGCTGGAGATCTCTCTGGTGAGATTCCCAAACCTTGCCAGACCACACTGAAAATGGAAAATCTCCAAGTCTCTATTTGTCCACAAAAGATCTGTGGTAGAAAGAGCGCAAACTTGCCTGGTTTTAAAATTTACCTTCCAGTGTGAATGTTGGTTTACCCACTCCAGTATCTCAGCTTTTCCCCATTTCTTTCCTCTCCATCCTGCACATCATTTACTGACATTAACTCGTGCTCTTTCATTCTTTGGCTTTTGCTCCCTTTAACAATAAATGCATGTACAAATAATTTTGACAGTTCATTTACTTTTGATGAATAAGTCCTCGGACTGCTTTGAAGTCCTATGCGAAAGGAGGAATGAAACGCAGAGCAGCTGCTGGTCCCCCAGGAAACGGCAGCCCCGGCCAGGCTGCCCAGGCAGGCTCCAGCCTCGGCCACCTGGCACGGATCCATCCAGCTGTGAGCTGCGTGTCCCTTCTCAGGGGCCTTGCTCCTTTGTGCTGGTGTCCTTGCTCTGTGTCTCTGAGAAGCTCTTCATGGTAAGTTGCTCCAAAGTATTTAGTGCCTGCCATGTGCTCTGCACCACTCATAGTTTTACAGGTTTGGTAGCAGCACCCTTGAGCCTCCACTGCCCGAGGCTTTGCAGCCTTCCTCCATCTCCTCTTTCTGACATGCTTCACTGACCTCCCCATGCAAATTATGTCACATTTAAACTATTTGCCTTCCAGCCTGGAGGTGCTGGATTGAGCCACTCACTGGGTCTCTACACCAGCAGCTCTGTTTCAGCAGGGAATATAGCCAAGCTCGGACCTCGCCAAAGTAGAAGTTTTTTAATAACTGCTGTAAGCCCCCTTTTTATTACAGATATAGCTGACAGTATAAATGCTCGTCTGTAAAGCAGATCCACTGGGGTTGGCTCGGATACGGAACACAGCTGTATAGTGCTTTATGATTTTCAGGGATTCAGGGAATTTAAGGTTGTCAAATCTGACTTCCTGTCTACCACAGGGAATTACATTTCATTGAGAAGCCCCACACTCAGCCTCCTGGTCTCAGTTGAACTGACGTGTCTGACAGAAAGTCGAGCCGAAGGTTTCAGCAGTCTGCTGTCTTCCTTGTTACCTACTTAATGATTAGTCACCTTCACTGTTTCAAAAAAAGGCAAAAAAAAATTCGACCAACTTCTCAGCTGTGATTCTTTTCACGACATCCTGTACAGGCTGAGCAGAGTTTCTCACATTGAAATCATATTTCAGTTTTTTAAACTGGGTTTGACTGTGGATAGAGCCAAAGCCTGGCTCTGTTTCTGCTGCAACAGGGGGAAAATTTCTAAATCATATATTCTGGTATTCTGATTACTCTTCTTTGGGACCATGGTGCCTTTTTAATCAGGACAGTAAATCTTGTCCCAGGATTCTGTACTTTTGTACGTTAACAGTTGTTGACTTTCCTTTTTGGTGTGTCCCAAATAAATTAATATAATATACCTCTGGGCTTTTGTTTCTTCTTTCTAAAGGGGGAGGAAAGAGGAAACAAGCTAAAGTAAATCGTCTCTGCTTCAGCCTTCCTTCCCAGGCCCTTGCAGGAACAGCTGGGATGCGTGCAGGTGGAGCTGCTCCCATCCAGACCGCGTGGGGCAGCGGTAGGGAAGCTGCAAGAAATAGGAATCTGGCACAGGGGCCCACATGGAGCCCCTTTTTTCAAAGATGCTGGAGCCTGGAGCAGCCAAAGGTAAGGGGAGAGGAATGAAATATCTGCACGTGGTGGCAGTGTTTCGTGGAGGTTCTCAGTGTGCCTCAGGCATGATGGGGTTGGCATCAGAGACAGAGGTGGGGACTCCCTGCCTTCCTGGTGTGATCCCATGCATGGGTGTTCCACTGCTGCCTGTTCTCTCCCGACTGTGGTTCAGGCTTGTTGTTTGAGATGAGTGAGGGGTAGTTGTGTCCAAGAGAGACACAGCGATGGTTTGCACCACAGGACTTCAGCAAGGCAGGGAAATTGGAACGGAGGAAATGCTGGAAGGGGCATGTTTGCATCAACGGCCTTTGCAGGAGGGAATCGAGGTGCATCCCAGAGGCTACAAATACTTTTGCTGGATGCTGAGTCACTGATTTTACTGGGCATTTGGGGAGAAACATTGTCAACCTTTGGCCCTTGAGCCCTTCTGGTTTCTGCAGGGGGAGCAGTAGAAAGGAGAGGGCATCCTGAAAGCCCTGCATCCCAGCCAGGGGCCCTAGCAGCCAGGCAGGGCACATGCCAGCCCTAGGCAAAAGCTGCCTTTTTGCAGCCCTTACAAGTTCCTTAGATCTGCCCAGGCTGGCCGTGAGCGAGGTTGTACAGAAACACCCGCATGATTTCCCAGCATGGATGTGCCTCTTTACATGGCCACTGCTCTGCCTCCTACCCCTCTCAGAAAGGGGAAGGAACACAAAAAAAGCAACCCAAAATGCAAATCATGGCACTACTGAGTGGGCTGGATGTGGAAAACAATCTCTGTGACTCAGCACAGAAAGAGTCACAAAGCTGGAATTGAAAACAAGTTCCAAGCTCAGCACTGTGGGCATATGGCTCATGGAGTGTTGAACAGTGCCTCCCCACAGGGGAGCTGGGTGGGCAGGGGGAAGTGCCAGAGCCTTGTCCTAGAGGTGCCAGACAGCTTAATACAGGGTCACAGTGATAAAGTGTGGCACTGCAGGTGGGATACTGGGGAAAACAGCATTCCTGGGAAGAGTGGAGCAGACCTGTGAGGCTGCGTCACAAGTGTGCTTGTGCTCAGTGCCTGTGGCTGGGTTTGGGCAAAGCTCCAGGAGGGGAGATGAACCTCCTGTGTCACCTGACATCCATGTTTTGTCCCCTGGGGGGATACATGGCACAGGTGGTGGTGAAGCCATCCCCCCCGTGGCAGAGCTGGGCACAGAAATCCTGATGCAGGCCACAGAAACCCAGCATGACACCTGCCCAACCCCCATCCTGCAGCTCCCACTGCCTCCACAGGAAAAATCCCCCTGAATGCTGAAAGGAGCTGCAAGGACAAGCCTTTCCATGGGCAACCACGTTAATTTATTAACCAGACACATGCAAGGGTATTTTCTCCTCTCGCCAGGGGTGTTGTCTTGTTATTCTTCCTGAGTTTCTTGACAGCAGATGATTCCTCCTGGCACAGCTTTGGAGCCAACAGATACTGCTCCAGTCTTTAAAGACTTAGCAATGAAAGTTCCTCCCTGGAGCCCCTTGTGCTGCCCAGCAGTCCCCTCTTGCACCGTGCTCTGGTGCTGCTCAGGTTGGGGTTTGCCCCGTGGCCTGGAGACAGCTGTGCACAGCCACAGCACCCCCGGCAGAGCCTGCCGGGCAGCCCAGACACACTTCCAGAGGGAGAGAGGCTAGAAATTGATCCTGGGGAAATCCAAATGTCTGGGAGTTGGGGTAGGAGCTGTTGAGCTTTCTCTGTCCCAGCTACCTCGTACAGAGCAGCCAGGCCCCCAGACTTTTCTATGCCAGATGCTTTCAAAGAGCCAGCTTTGCCCCGGTTACAAGCTTTTTGCAGCTCCATATGCTCAGTTTTGGGAAGTGGGTATTGACAGAGCTGTGGGCTGCACGTGCCCAGGTATTCCCTGGGCACACTTGTGGCACTGCCATGGCTCTGGCAAGATGTTTGCTTGTTCAGCATCCTCAACTGTACCCCAACACACCTTTTGTGGAGTTTCTTTGTGTGTCAGTGCTTCCTACCACCCCGCAGAAGCTGCCCACAACCTCAGGAGACCTGTTTGCTTAATTGGTCCAGTCTCCAGCAGCATTTTATATCCTTTTGCAGGCCAATGTGCACCAAAATCACTCACATCTTGGCTCCTCTGTCTCTGGAATGCATTCATTATGTGAGCACCCAGACAGTTCGTCCTGCAGTACCCTGTGTTTCTATCTTGAGACAAACCACATTGTCCATGAGAGATGCTGGGAAGGGAAGTGGGGAGTGTGGGGGGAGGACACACTCAAAGTCGCCCACAACCCCGACTCTCTTTTGTTGCCGTCACATCCCCAGCTGTTGGGCCCTTACTTTCCCCATGCTCCTGCAGCCGAGTTTCTGGATGAGAGAAGCAGGTCCTGCGGAAAGTCCAGAAATTTTGGGAGATGCCTGGGTGACCACAGATATGAGGGAGGTGGGAGCCCCTCGCCAGGACCTCACTGACCCCCTCTCCCTGGTCACAACGGGGTGGTCCCCGCGGGTCGGGTGTCCTTCACCAGAGGCACAGCCGACCCCACACTGGCTGCTGCCAGCCGCTGGGGAGATGCCTGATCTCAAGCCCGGGGCTGGGGATCAGAGACAAGCCCAGCCCCGCCGCGCAGGAGGGACGGGTTCAGGTTACGGCCTAGTACAGAAATGAGTGGGGCTGCGGGAGGCCGATGATGTTTCTGGTGCCGCGGCCAAGATGTATTAAAGGGGAGCGTGCGGGCGGCTGCGGGCTCCAGCAGTGTCCCCGGGCATGGCGGGGCCGGGCAGCGACGGAGACCTGCGGCGCCTGCTGAAGCTGCACCGCACCGAGATCGCCATGGCAGTGGACGACGTCTTCCCACTGCTGCATGGCCTGGCTGACCACGATGTCGTCCCTGACCACATCTTCAAGGTGAGGCTGCGGAGCAGGACAGGACGGTCATGCTGTGGGGGCTGAGGCCGGAGGGCCGGAGGGCAGCCCGTGGGCCATGGTGTGCCCGGCAGGAGACGCTGAGCCGGACGGAGCGGGAGGGCTCCCACCGCGCTTTTCACGCGCTGCTCACCTGGCTCCTGGGCCGCGACGCTGCCGCCGTCCGCGACTTCTGGGCCGTCCTCTTCAAGGACTACAATCTGGAGCGGTACTCCCGGCTCCGGCCTCTCCGCGGCGCCTTCCCCAGAGGTAGTAGAGGGTCAGGTGAGACTGGCACGCCCGGGGCCTGACAGTGGGCGGGGGTGACACCCAGAGTGCTGGTGCCTGTCCCAGTCGCTATTTCTCTTGCAGAGGTAGAGCTGGGGCGGCAGCGCCGTGGAAGGCGTCTCTCCCCGAGCCCCACAGCACCGGCCCCACACAGAGCTCAAGGCAAGAGGAAGGCCCCTGAGGAGCGGGACAAGGCCCGGGTGGCACAGCCCGCTCCACGGCACACCGCCAGTCCTGGTATGGAGACCCAGAGCAGGATGGAGATGGGGCGGGGTGCTGCCCCCGAGGTGTCGGGGGGGCGCTGTGCCCCCTGACGCCCATCCTAACAATGCTGCAGGGCCCCTGGTGAAGGCAAAGACTGCGAAGAAGCTGGAGGGCACAGATACCCCCCGCACCTCTCGTTCCAGCGGTAAGTGCCAAAACCCCCAGGACAGCTTCTGCCTGTGCACCCTGTTTGCCCACAGCCGTGGGCAGGGGGCTGCCCACCCCACTGAGCTGCTCCCCTGCCCGCAGCCTTCCAGGCAGTGGCTACCTCGGTGCAGAGAGCAGTGGCCGTGGCAGGCGGTGAGGTGCCCGTCAGCCGTGGGGCGATTGAGGGCATCCTTATTAAACACGTGCTAGATCCAAGTAAGTACAGCCCAGCCCAGCCACCTCCTGCCCAGTTTAGTCCCCAAATTCGGGAGCCACCCTCAGGAAGGAGGAGATGGGGAAGGGGAGCTGGAGCTGCCTCTGGCCTCTCTTGCAGGCAGCTCCAAGACGGGCAGCAGAGGTGGAGACGAGCCATATACCCCAGCTGCCTGCGAGGAGCCAGAGGCCAGGAGCAGAAGCCACAGCCTGAAGCCCCCTGCCCAGCCCAAGGCATGCCAAAGTGTACAGACACCCCCCCCATATGTGTTCACCCCCATCTTGTGCAGCTGCCAAGGCTATGGCAAAGGGTTGTTCCTGCATGGCATCATGGCCATGGCCTGGGGGTGTCCCCCAGTGCCAGCAGTGCCTCTTCAAACCCCTTCTTGTCTCGCCAACAGAACAGGGAACCCCAACTACACCCACAGGGCCAGCTGCCAACAGCCACCATGTACAGCCAGGACCCTGCGTCCCACCAGGTGAGCCCTGGATGTGGCACCTGGTGCACCCCCAGGAGGAACTGTTGGGGTGTCCCTGGCACGTCCATTTGCCCTGGCCTAGAAAAGGAAACCCAGGGTTCAGCTACTGGGAGTTCACCAGGTTACGACCCACAGGAGACAGGCAATTTTACCACCCTGAAAAGGATTTGTATGTTTGGTGCAGGGTGGGTGATGCAGGGGGAGAGGGCAAGGGGGATGACAGACCCTGCCACAGCCATGGCTTCAGCCTGCGGGGATGGCAGTGACCCCCTGCCCACTCCCCTGGGCACAGGAGAACGAGGATGAGTGTGCAGCATGCGGTGATGGTGGTGAGCTCATCTGCTGTGATGGCTGCCCCAGGGCCTTCCACCTTGCTTGCCTGGTGCCTCCGCTGCCCCACGTGCCCAGGTGAGTCCCAGGGCACACAGGGATGCCAGTGCCGCCTGCCATCCCTCACTGCTCTGCTCCCACTGTGAAGTGGGACATGGCGATGTGGCTCCTGTGTGGAGCCAGGCCAGCTGCTGGAGGCAGACTTGGCTGTGGAGAGACCCCACAAGATCCTGGGGGAGGTGGCACGGGACACCCAGCTGGGCGGACTTGAGGGGACAGTCTGCAGCCACTGCTGCACCCGGATCCCCACTCCCCGACACTGTCCTGCTCCCAGTGGGGACCCCAGGTGAGTCACCCGTTATGCCCCACATCCCAGCCTTAGTTCCTCCCCAAAGGGTTCTGCCCTGATGGTCTGTGTCACCCTTGATGGCGTAGGCGGCTGCTGCTGTGCACATCCTGCACGGGCACCCTGGGCACAGGCAGCCTGGGCACCACCGCAACAGCTGGAGACCAACTGCTTCCGGCAGCCAAGGTCAGCACCAGCAGTGCCAGGCATGGGGTGAGAGAGGTAGAATGGGGCCTATGGGGAGCAGGAAGGTGGAGGTGGAGGTGGTGAAGGTGACGGATGGGCTGACACCAAATGGAGGCAAGTTAATGAGGCTCTCCTGGGGGAGCATGAGCTGGGACTGCACCAGGAGGACTGAACATGGATAGAAGCCCTGACCAAAGCATGAGCAGGCTGAGGGCAGTGGCGGAGCTGGCAGGACATCTCTCCACGCATAGGCAGAGGACGGAACCCTTGGCAGTGACCCTGTGCTGAGCCGGGATGAGCTCGATGCACTGCTGGGTGAGGTAAGACGCTGGGTGACACCAAGAGGCAGACTCCATCCAAAGGGGACTGTGTCTGTGATGTGGCCCACAGGGTGACATGAGGCTGTGGGTCAGACAGCATATGCCTGGAGACCCCAGAAGGGCAGGATGTGGGATGGGAATAGAAAATGAACAACGGGGGCTGTCCCACAGAGCACATGGGATGGGATCTTGCAGTGGGCGTTCCAGAACATGGCACGGCCGCTCGCAGAAACACATGGGCACCTCACCTAGTGCACAGACCCAGCGGCAGACTAAATACCCAAAGCCATGAAAAAACAGCCTTTGAGCCAGATAAACCATAAGAAGCACACAGAAATCACGGCAGCCCAAAAACTTTACAAAATTAAACAATGACCATCAACAGAACATCTCGAAATGACATAGCGAAAAATGGCAGGTCCCAAACTCTGACGCTCAGCAGAGAAAATGCGCAGTTAAACTGTACATACACATCATAAAAGACAAAATCCAAATGCAAGAGAAAAAACAAAAAAAGAAAAAGGAGAAGAAAAACCTTGTTATTATAAAAAGCATAAAAAGATGCAGTTAAAAGTTTGAAAAACTACAAAAAAAGAAAGGAAGGAGAATGAGAAATCTCCAAAATGCAAGGAGAGGGGCCCCAGCAAAAAAAGCCTACAGCACCCAGTAATCCAAGCAGTGTCGAATAGAAGTAGAAACCGGGCCCGACCCTGCTTAGCTTCCGAGATCAGACGAGATCGGGCGTTCTCAGGGTGGTATGGCCGTAGGCACCATGCAGCCCCTCAGCAACTCTCTCGGCCACACACCAACACCTTCCCACCTTGCCCCACAGCCCCACAGACACGTGACACAGGCACTGGGGCCGCCCTTGGCAACACCGGAACCTGCAGCAGGACCCAAACAAATACATGCGACACGTGCCCATACCCTCCTGACCCCGGCCACAACTGCCCAAAAAAAACAAAGGACATCCCGCACAGCCCCCGGGCCCCAGCAAAAGCAGCCTAC
>VZTF01008349.1:0-13010 GCA_013397755.1 Cnemophilus loriae
TATATAAACTGAGAGGAGTTGGCCATGAGCCACCAATCATTGCTTGGGGACAGGCTGGGCATCGGTCAGCAGGTGGTGAGCAATTGTATTGTGCATCACTTGTTTCTCTTGGGTTTTATTCCTCTGTCTCCCTCTTATTGCAATTACGTTTTTTAATTATTGTTGGTTTTGTTAGTATTATTATTACGTTTTACTTTTTTTTTCACTTATTAAACTGTTTTTATCTCAGCCATGGGTTTTATCTTTTTCTGATTCTCCTCACCATCCCACCAGGGAGGGAGGGGTGGAAGTGAGCAAGTGGTTATATGGTGTTTAATTGCTATCTGGTGTTAAACCACAACAGCTCAGAAGACTTATTAAAGGAGTCTTAGTAAAATAATAGTAACTCCTTAAAGTTGAACAAACTAGAGGAGCAGTTATGGAAAATGCTAGGTCTCCACTATAATACAAAAATCTGATGAAAGCAGATCCTTATACATTTGCTTTGAACTTCTAAATCCAGGAATTTGAATCAATGCTTTAAAATATTACTTTAAAATTAAAGGGTTTTTTAAGGCTTTAATTAAAAAAAAAACAATGTAAGAATTATAGAGAGAACAACAGAAGAGAAGGAGAAGCATGGAGTCTTCCCAGGTCTGAAACTGAATCAGCACAATTAAGGAAAGACTAATACTAACACTCGTGTCTGCCTGTTTTCTTAAAATACGTGGACAAACAAGACATGTATGCAAAAAAAAAAATCTATTTTAAAAGACTGTCACTTCTTTAGTCAATCACCATCTCTAATGCTTTAGTGAGTAATTATTTAGCACTAGTTTAATGGAAACAATGCAACTAATAAAAAAATAACTGTAAGCTGGAACTTTCCCGAAGATAATATATAAACAGTAAAACCTCATTTTTGCTGTCAGTGTCCTCCTGTGTTAAGCTCAACAATCATAAAACTGCCATGACAATTTTTTTTCCCCTCTTGGGTAGTAAGACTTCATGGTTTCTGAAAACATTGTGAAAACTGAAGTCCATAGATAGCTTTTCAACTGTACTATTTACTTAAATAATACAGAATTGAAGTTAGAGCTGTGCCTCCTCAAACTAGGGGAAAAGTAGCTACCTCCACATATTGTCAGACAATATTAAGCTGTTTTATATTGAAGAGAGAACAGCAAAAAAAACATTGCTAACATGCTCAGATCCTGCAATAAGACTTACCTATAAATGAACCATTCTTGAATTTGAAGTAAAAATAAATACCTCATGAAGAGACATTTTTAGGAGTTTAAAATTAAACACAACTGAAAGCATATTTCTCTTACATTAAAAAAAATCCCTTTTATACAGTACTTTTAGTTTTCAATATTATTTTAATTACACTTTTCAACATATAAAAATAAACCTAAGATACAGACTGAAAACTTTTTTCCTGTCTACATAATAGCAAACAAAATTAAGTTTTAGATTCTCTTTAGATAATAACACTGTCTACAAATCTCAACTGTCCACACCTCATTCTCTGGTGAGAAAACTACGTCTCTCTGAAGTGAGCCCCTACTGATTTACATTATTTTTACTATTTGCAAATCCCAGTATTTGTTTCATTAAGTCTGATTCTCACTTTTAAAATTATGACAGCACCAAAGGCCATAATCCACTGCTATAAAACTGAAAGTATCAAGTGGCAGATGGGACCCATAATATGCCGCAATTTGCAATACTTCATTGTTCAGAATTCACATCTTTAAAACTATTTGGTTTACCATTATAATGCAATTTTCAAACTCATAACAAAAAAAATCATTACAAACTAACATGACAGTGAAGCAGAGATTCTTCAGACCAAAAAGTAGAAGATACAGACATCACTATGTCATTACTGCTTGCAACAGTCCTACACATGAATTAAAAAAAATGACTGGTCACAGTAACAAGGATAAGTATGCAGTATACAAGAATTTTTATCATACAAAGCAGCCTTTACTTACTATCTCTTCCTCAGACCAAAAGAAAAATCACAGAAATCCCTAAAACTATTACAAAATACCAGTTCAAACTAAGGGCAACACAGATAAGCCACCATGTAACAAATAGATTTGCAGTTTCAAATTAATTTCAGGTATTGCCTTAGATGCACCTGAGCTGGAGAACATTGTCAAGCAATACAAGCATGCTTCAGACTGCAGAGTTTACCTTCTTAGCAGCAGAGTAAATGCACTTAAATGGTCAGCTCGTTTCAGAGTCCAAGCTGTATGACAGTTGCCACTGCTAGACAGATAATATAAGGATAGATACATCTGAACTATCTGAAATTGCAATCAAAGAAATTAGCAGGCAAATAATGAGTAGGCATAACTCATGTCTCACCAGTTTCTCAGGCATTGTTCAGATGTTTCTAGTTTCCAACTTAGGTGCATTTTTCCCCTCTTAGTTCTAATTCTGAAACCTGAAAAGCAAGATTTTTTTGCACACCATATTACTAACAGTGTTTGCAAAGAAAATTTCATCCTTCACATCTGGGTTTACCATTTACTTCAATGAATTTATCTAAGCCATAGCCACCTCTATTTTGAGCTTGGAATCCTGCTTCATCCACCAGCAGTTGTCTTCTGCTACCTTCCTCTTAAAATCCAACATAAAATCCTATCTGCTTTCCAGAAACACAATTGTGAAATAACTGTGGTCACTACTGGAAGCTTCCACATAAATGCTTTACATTGATCTTAGCAAAACAGCAGCATATCATCAGTTTTCTGAGCAATTACAAATCATGACATTTTCAAATAAAGGCTGATTCAAATGAAATTACATTTAAAACAATACAACTGTAATGAACTACACTATTCTCAAAACCTCCACTCAGTTTCATCTCATTTATAAAGTGCAAAAGCAAATAATCTGACATGGCAAGGCAGCATGCAAATGTATTAACGATGAAGGCAATGAACTTTCAGTGGAAGAGGTACACGTTTAATGGATGATGCACACAATCCCGGCATAGCAAGCAGGAACTTCATTACTGTGCTATGCTACTGGTTTAAAAATTAGCTGTCTTCTGCAGAGACAGGCATTTTACAGAATAATAGCTCTCTAGTGGTGGCTTTTTAGGAAGAGGGGAACTGAAAATCACATAATAGGAATAGCTATAACTTAACTACTTCACAGATCTGCATAGTATCTACAAAGCAAAATCAGAAAATATAGAAGTTGTTAGAAAATATGACCTGGGGTAGGGAGGGAATTTATGTGCTTGGCAGATTTGCTTTTTGTTTGTTTGCCTTTTTTATAAAAAAACCCCAAAACTTTTTGTAAGGGAACCATTAATTCACATATGGCATAAAAATGTGCTGCTTATTGACTTACACATGTGATGCATTAGCTAGTAAGGCTTCCATCCTTAACTATTAGTTTTCAAAGGCATATTTCTTTGCTAACTGTACACAATATTTGCATATTCTGTAACTGCTATATAATAGAGCTATGCCATTTCAGGATAAAAAAACTCAGGAAATCAAACTAATCTCAGCTGAAATGTGATACACTGCAGGAATACTAATTTCTCCCAAGGGAGAAACTTAGCTTTTCAAATGTATTATTTTCATTTGTATCCCCATTTCAAAACAAAGAAGCTGCCTGAATGTAGTGGGTTTGCATGGCCAAGATTTGGTAGCGTGGGGGGGACAGAGGTGGTTTCTGTGAGAAGCTGCCAGAAGCTTCCTCCATGTCCAGCAGAGCCAATCCTTGGTAGCTCCAAAGACAGACGTGACGCTGGCCAAGGCTGGGCCAATTAGAAATGGTGGTAACGCCTCCGTGATAACATATTTAAAAAGAAGAAAAAAACCAAAACATTGTGGTGCAGTTGTAATTGCAGCTAGAGAAGAGTAGGGTGAGAATATGTGAAAGGAACAGCTCTGCAGACACCAAGGTCAGTGGAGAAGGAGGGGGAGGAGGTGCTCCAGGCACCAGAGCTGAGATTCCTCTGCAGCTGTCCTGGGATGACTTTATGGTGCTGTATCCCCTATTGTCTGCTTTGTGCCCAGACATGAGTCCTGTGCCTCTAAGACTAGGTCCGGGAGAAGGGGGGGGGAAGCAGTGGAATTCTTTCGGCGCGGTTTTCGCACATCCTCCTCCAGGTTCNTCATGAAGTTTTTGCGGCAGTGTGGCTTCTTCTTCTTCTTCTGGAACTGTTCAGCTCTGCTCCGGTCTGAAAACCCAGACCAACACCAGGAGCCCACGCCCGCGGCCCGGCGGGAGAGGAGGCCCCGGGACGCTGCAGGCCAGCTCCGGACTCGGAGGAAGCCGAGCCACACCTACAGAAAGGACTCTGAATCTACCATCTCTTCTCCGCAGCGAGAGGTTTTATTATTTAACATTTCATGCCTGTGAGCACTCTGCTTGTTAAATAAACAGGTTTTTTTCACTTTCTCCAAGGGAATTCTTATCGAACCTGTGGGGGAGGGATTGCTGAAACCTGCCTTCTATTAGAGGACACGTTCATTCGGGATGTTTCCTCCCAAATTTGTCTCAAACCGAGACAGCAGCCCATGGTGAAGACCATGGTGAAGCAGGCTGTCCCCCTGCAGCCCATGGAGATCCATGGAGATGCCTAGATCCACCTGCAGCCTGTGGAGGAGACCCACACTGGAGCAGATGGATGCCTGGCAGGAGGCTGTGACCCCGTCGTGGCCTGTGGAGAGAGGACCTCATGCCTGAGCAGCCTGTTCTTGAAGGACTACACCCCGAGGAAAANCCCTGCAGCCTGTGGAGGAGACCCACACTGGAGCAGATGGATGCCTGGCAGGAGGCTGTGACCCCGTCGTGGCCTGTGGAGAGAGGACCTCATGCCTGAGCAGCCTGTTCTTGAAGGACTACACCCCGAGGAAAAGTGACCAACATTGTAGCAGTTTGGGGAGGACTGTTGCCCGTGGAATGGACTCATGTTGCGGCGGTTCACAGAGATCTGTTGCTTGTGAGATGGACTCACGTTGGAGAAGTTCATGGAGAACTGTCTCACATGGGAAGGACCCCACGCTGGAGCACAGGAAGGACTCCTCTCCCTGAGCAGTGGGAGAAACAATGTGTGATGAACTGATCATAACCCCTATTCCCTGTCTCCCTGCACCACTGTGGTAGGAGGTAGAGCTGGGAAGGAGGGAGGGGTGGGGGGAAGGTGTTTTTAAGGTTTTATTTTAGTTCTCATTATCCTTCTCTGATTTTGTTAGTAATAAATTCAATTCATATCTCTAATTTGAGCCTGTTTTGCCCATGATGGTATTTGATGAGTGATCTCTCCCGGTCCTTATCTGAACCCATGAACCCTTCGTTATATTTTTCTCTCCCCTGTCCAGCTGTGGAGGGGAGGGATAGAGAGGCTTTGGTGGGTGCCTGGCATCCAGCCAGCATCAGATCAACTGAAAGTATGCAAAAGCACAAACTTCCCTCTAAAATACTTAATTTTATTAGTGAAATGGTACCAAGGACAAGTATACAAAGAATTTCTTTGCTCTATGTTACTTACACATCATAAGACAATTGTTGTAAGACACAGTCCTTCACAGTCTTTCTATAGGCATACAGATTTATCATTCTTTGATCAAAATAGGCTGCTTACCAATCAACAGCATGTGGCTTAAACATCACAAAAATGAGTGTTTATACTTTACATGGTAAAGCATTTTCTATAGTCTTAAATGTACAGTCTCAAGAACATAAAATCCTATAAAAAAAGAGTGATTAAGCATCTTACAATCAAATTGGGTTATTTTACATTCCCTGTAATATGCTTTTATTTTTCTTTTTTGTTTTTGTGGTAAGAATTACTTATGCAAAGGAAAATAAAAACAAATTGAAAGCAAATAGTTAATATGGTATTTTTTTTTAACTGAAGGAAATAACTTCCCATGAAGTAAGGCAATTAAGTAATTTGATTGTATTAAGTTGTTTTAAAAATAATCTACTTGATTTTAGGTATAAATTTTAAAGGTATGACTCTTAAGAAATCTCACTATGATTAAACTGATTAAATTAGTTCAGAGAGCACAACCCATGTTACAGAATCACAGAATCACAGAATGAACTAGGTTGGAGAAGACCTTTAAAATCATCAAGTCCAACCTACGACCTAACACCTCCTCATCAACTAAACCATGGCACTGAGTGACACGTCCAGTCTTTTTTTAAATATGTCCAGGGACGGTGACTCCACCACCTCCCTGGGCAGACGATTCCAGCGCACAATCACTCTTTCAGTGAAGAATTTTTTTCTGAGGTCTAATCTAAACTTCCCTTGGTGCAGCTTAAGACTGTGTCCTCTTGTTCTGTCAGTGGTTGCCTGGGAGAAGAGACCAACCCCCACCTGACTACAACCACCTTTCAGGAAGTTGTAGAGAGTGATAAGGTCACCCCTGAGCCTCCTTTGCTCCAGGCTAAACAACCCCAGCTCCCTCAGTCGTTCCTCATAGGGCTTGTGTTCCAAGCCCCTCACCAGCCTCGTTGCTCTCCTCTGGACGTGTTCAAGCGTCTCAATGTCCTTCCTAAACTGAGGGGCCCAGAACTGGACACAGTACTCAAGGTACTCAAGTATTCAATGTTTTAGCTTGACAAAAATATTTGGTTTGTCATTCTCTTCTTACATGCTTTTTCTTTAAAGAATGAAAAAAGAATCTCTACTTTATAACTCCTGTGTTAATTAGAACTTTTTTCCGAAATTATTTATCCCCTCAGCTTTGCATACAATTCCTCTTATATCACCCAACAGGTATCAGAGATGATAATGGAGAGGTAACAATTAAGGCCATCCAAATGTAGATTAAATGTCTAAAGGGCTGTCTTTGATGCAGGTTATCAGAAAATGCTTTGTATTCAGCTACTGCTTTTGTACAGTGGTGGTACCCAAAATGCATCTTTGCTTTCACCTATAAATCTCTTCTAGTAATAAAAAAAAAGTAAAAATGGACTTTTAGTATTTTAACAAGTGAATCAAAAAATCATTCTGAGAAACCATTTGCATTCTTGTCTACAGTATTGTGGTGACAAATAGCAATAGAGATAATGTAAGATTTAGTTGAAAATAAGTAATAGCACATAAACATTTCTGGAAAATACCACATTATTTTAAGAAGGCACTAAAGCTTCTGCTCGTGCTCCCATAGTTTTTTAAACAAATAAGAAAAAATATTTTCATAATGGCACCTGTACTATTTGCAGCTGAACAGACACACTGCAGTACGGCTCAAAACAAAGCTGTAAGTTATAATAATATAATATAAATGTGCTCACTTCTGGAAGGACAAAAATAAACAAAAAACCAAAACAACCCCAAAATAACCCAGTAAGCTAACATATTATCTATAACATAGCAATGTTCCTTTTTGGAACAGAAAAGTATCATGCATTGTTCAAGTACTTTAAAAGAAATAATTATTTTAAGCATAACAGTAAGAAATTGTTTAAATAAAACCCAAGAATCTCAAGCAGTAAGTAAATGAAAAAGAAACTAGTCAGTGGGCATTTAACATAAGAACCATAAAACTGTGTTTATGTTTAAAAATAATTTTCATTTATAACAGAGGAAAGTGTGTACATTTATGCACCATTTTGAAGCACATCAAACAGTACACATTGAAGGTTTTGTGGATTTTTAATCCAAAAAGTAAACCAATACAAAATTCATGAACAAGCAGAATTTTAAACAATCTTCGATGCATATATTCTGCTTTTTTGGATAGTACAGGTTTACATCTTTCAGTTTCTACTTATTTGTAACAGAGAATGGCAAAAATTAACATAAATCATTTCACAAGTAAGTATAGCCATCGTGGAGATCCATGGATTTTCAGACATGAATAGTTCTGATGGCATCTGCCTTTTCAGGGTATAACTACTGGTCTGTGCTCTCTTGCTTTACAGCAAGAAATTGACAAAGCTGTCACTAGAATTGGAAGAGCTACTAGTACTATCACCATGTTCAGGTTGATTACTTTGATATTTTCTTCCTTGTTGTGGGAAATAAAAAGCTTCAGATTTCATCCCTTAGTTAGGTCCATTCTTTGCTTTAAACCTCTTCCATTTTAATTGAGAGGTTTTCATCATTTGGTTGACAGTTCCCATTCTGTTGTAGTTTGACTTCATCAATACTTTCTGTATCTCTATTGCCTACTTCCTTGTCAGTTTCGGAATTCTGATTCTCTTCAATGTGATCTTTGTCCTACCAAAGATAAATTTATTTTTTAAAAAAAATTCTCTTAGCATTACAAGATATGACTTCTAACCAATTACTGGTATTTTGATTGCCTCAGTTTTTATATACCTTGTTTCAGCAATTTTCAGAATAGAGGTATCAGGGTTTTTAAATTTTTTTTAAAAAAATTTTTTTTAAGTCTTTTTTTTTTTAATTGGCTGAAGTTAGGCACTCATAATAACCTGTCACCCAAGAAATCATTGCTATAAAGTGATCTGTCTTTATGATCAATATTCAGGTAATACAGAACAAGCAGCATCATGGCACCTATGAGAAAAAGCTCCAGAAATTAGAACTTCAACATATTTTAAATGTAAAACAGAATTGCAATTTTTCTTTTATATTTTTTGTCAGGTAACTGATAAATTTTAAGAGAGTTCTTGGGTAAGACAATTACTTAAGCATATGGACAGTGTCACCTAAATCAGCTGTTTTACAACAGTTGAATAATTCTGAGTACCACAAACTACTCTTTGGAAGTATGCTGGGTTTTAAATTCTAAAATTAAACATTTGAAGATGTTTCTTTTCTTAATCACACCACCTTCTATTTTGCAAGGGAAAAATCCCATACTACTCTTTCCTCAAATCTTCAGCTTTATTCCTGCAGAGTCAAATATGCAGTCCAGGACCAAAGCAACCAGGGAGAGGCTGAACTGCAGAATGAAAGTTTATTAAAAATCTTTTCAGATCGAAAGCCTGTGCTGGTTTTGGCTGGGATAGAGCTAATTTTCTTCACAGGAATTAAAAGATGGGGGAAGGAGGAGGAGGGCAGCATTCTGAGCAATGATATTTGTCTTCCCAAGTAACAGCTACACATGATGGGGCCCTGCTCTCCTGGAGATGGCTGAATACCTGCCTGCCCATGGGAAGGGGTGAATGAATTCCTTGTTTTGCTTTGCTTATGTGTGCAGCATTTGCTTTCCCTATAAAACCCATGAGTTTTCTCCCTTTTAGTCTTCTGATTTTCTTCCTCATCCCATCAGGGAGGAGTGGGTGAGAGAGCAGTTGTGTGGTGCTTAGTTGTTGGCCAGGGTTAAACCACGACACAGGCAAACTAACCCTATAACCCTGCTGCTTAGTTATACAATCTCCTTTATGCTTGCCCATACAGATAGGCAGCTAGCCAACTCCTAACATATGGCACAGAACAGAAAAGAGCGAGAAACCAAAACGAAGTGTTTCAGTAACCTATTCACACAAGCTCCATCAAGTGGCAATACTTTGATAAAGAAAACAGGGGGAAAAGAAGGGTGAGAGAAAAAAAGATAAAGAAGGGAGGAAATTCCAATAATTGTTCCACTTACAGCACTCCACTGTTTATCACCTGGTCACACAGCTTACCTTCAAAGTAGTGGTGCTTTTGTCAGATTTCTCCTTTCCCTCTTTTTCTTTACTAATTTTTTTCTTGGAGTATTCCCTTTCTCTTCTTTCATTATTTGTATCTTTTTCTCTTTTTTTTTCTTTCTTGTTTCTGTTTAAGAAAATTTTTACTCAAATCAAAATTTGATCCCACAGCAACAAATGTACTACCAATGAATACTCTGAGTGTACTTTACAGTATATTGTACAATAACTATGAATGTTGGTATCCTGGTTTGCTTTCTTTTAGAAAGGTTCAGTGACTTTCAAACATAACAAAAATCCCTTCACAAAAACAAGGGAAGAGAGCTAAAGAATGCATGTGTTAAGTATATATGGTATTTGCAAAGAGCTAACAGATTTAAAACTCTCCAGTTGAAAGCATACCAAAGATCAAATCCATAAAGGGCTTTTTGGTCTGTTTTAACTAAGAACTGAATCATATTGACCAATTGAAATTATCTGAGATAACTAATGAAAAGGCAGTAAATCAATGAAAATACTTCCCAAATTGCTTTCAATATTTGTATCTGCATCCACCTTCAAGTGTTCTGGTTATTGAAAAGTAGACCTTTTCCTTAGAAATGAAAATTACTAAAGAGCTTCTTCCAAACCAAAAAACCAAAAACCAGAAGAAACACAAATTGAGTCAGCTCCTTTCATAACACTGATCTCTGTATCACATTTCAATTTAACAAAAATACTATAACTTTTTCCTCATTTACTGGTCATAAACTTTTATGTTTACAGCAAACTGACCTTCTTGGAGAAGGAGTTTGTGAAGACTTTTTTTTTGTCATTTTAGGAGACTTGGAGAGACTTCTACTCTTCCTTTTATGCCTTTCTCTGGAGGACCAAGAAATTCAAGATCACCAAAGAAGAAAAATAATAAACTCAGCAACTGGATAAAACCAGAAAGCTATCAAAATGATCTGACACAACTAAGTAAATATCCCTGAATTTAACATTATCTATGACCGATAATATATGAACCATACAAACAAAACAAAACAAAAAAATTCATATGCTTCAGTTTGATGGAAAAGGAGAGGATAGAAGTGAGAAGTAGGAAAAAAAGTTGTGTTCTTCCTTTCATATTTTAGTTTTATGCTTATCCTCACATGCTTGTACTTATATGTGATAACAATGGAAACACACTGAATTCACTAATCCGGTACTAAGTAAGTTTCTTCAGTCAGGAAAATAATACAATTGAGTGAAAAGCCACATTAAGACAAAAGGCATAAACTTGAGCAATACAAACTTCAAAAAATAACATTGCAAGGTCAAGATCACTGGAATTCCAGTTCAGCATGACTGAAATTTAATTCCTGAATACATAAGCTAGCATTCATATTGGTTTAGTAGCAAGCAGTGCAAAATGAATCTCAAGCTGTTGTCAAAATCAAAATGAAAAAGTTAATATCTGTTGTTTTCCTAGCAGTCCATGCTCAGCAAACCTATGCATCATTCTATAACACACTGAAGAGCTCTTAGTATTTTACGAAACAGCTGTTTTATACAGATGTATGAAATTTGATGAAGTTGCTGTTATGGAGTCTGATCTCAAATAGAACAGAACTTTAAATAACTGGTTGCAAACATACTAAGGCACATGTTAAAATAAAGTAAAAACTGAGCAAGTAAAAGCTTCATTCAACATAAACATAGAACCTATCTGTCAAAGATGACTCTTTCCTATCACCTCTTCATAGGGCAGGAAAAGCAGACAGGAAGAACCATCAAAGACAACAGGGAAGTTAAAAACTAATTGTCAGGGCATTTTAAGATATAACACAAAAGTTACACTTTTGCGTACCAGCTTTTGCAATTCACACTGATTTTCTTTAATATTTAGGAAGGCCAAGAAAACAACAGTTATTAGATAAATTACAAAAGCATATATTAAGATATACCTAGTATCACTATTTGGATCCATACTCTGACAGTATCATCTAGCTTGATCTCCTGATGCTGCACAGAAGTTCATAACTATTTTGTTCAGCAAGCTCTTAAGTTTGATTAAATTTTTGGTAAACAAAAATATAAAGTGGCCTCAAAATCATGGAAAGAACCCCCACAATCATTGATCAGCTGTTCACTGGTTAACATACACCTCATTTTGAACATCCTCACATTTATCATCACTTTTTTTCAGATGGGGACATTGGAAATTAATATATTGTTCTGACAGTGCTCCCACTTGGTCTACATTGAGTACATCCCCTTTATTTTGTTTTCCTGCATACATATCTGTGAACAACCAAGTAAGTGCCCAAGTAATTGTGTTCCAACTAGAAACTGTTTATTCATTAAATCTAATTTTCAGTTTCTGCTTTTCATATTTCAAGTTGAAGAACTACGGCTGTGTCTGACACCATTCCTACCTCTATGTTACATTTGTCTATAAAAAGATTTTTGTGTGCCTGTTTTTATTCACACTCTTAAGGAACACTAATACAGCAAAATTTAAGGAAAAATAGTTTGAAATCTTTGATACTGATTTTGTGACTCTAAATCATACACAGAACTAACATTCTTGTCTCAAAGGAAAAATTCCACAGGGTCATGACTGGAACCAACTTCCTGTTGATTTAAATAAAGTTCACTAGAAATCACTGCAAGATTTGCCTTAGACCAACATCAGGTCTAGCAGTGCTGGAATTTTTTGAATTCTGAGACAGACAGAAGCTTTGAGGCAGAGACATTTCACAACACCTGTCTCCAACTAGTAGTACTTGGAAGAATAGTGGTAGTGTGGAATAACTCCCCCTCTACTCCGCTCTCGTGAGTGTTGAGGAATACATTCTGTGCAGGTAGCTCAGTGTGCAGCTGCAGTGCGAGCTGCAGATTAAACTCTGGGTGGTGGGAAATAGCGGGAGTCCCAGGAAGAGGCTGTGAACTGGCACTGACCTTTTGCACAACAAAGGACACAGGAACCTGTAGCACCAGCCAGGTAACTGGACACTCAGAGACACAGCAGGAGCTGAGGACTCAATAGGAAGACCCCAGACTATTGTGCAGATAGACTGGAAGGATATAAAAGCCCAGGGATTCAGTTGTTCGGGGTCCCTCCTTGGAGGCACCAGCTTGAGCTGTTTCTGTGTTACTGCGCCATGAATAAACTGTTTTAAGGAACCAGATGTCTGAGACTCTGCTATGGGAAACCTGGGGTTGAGCCGGTAACAAAACTGTGTGAGAGTGGGGTGTGTAAAAAACACAATAAACTTGCTTATCAACAACCTGGACAAAGGGATAGAATGTACCCTCAGCAAGTTTGCTGATAATACAAAACTGGGGGCGTGGCTGATACACCTGAAGGCTGTGTTGCCTTGATAGGCTGGAGAGTTGGGCAGAGAGAAACCTAATGAGGTTCAACAAGGGCAAGTGTAGGGTCCTGCACCTGGGGAGGAATAACC
>VZTF01008357.1:0-46492 GCA_013397755.1 Cnemophilus loriae
GTGCTTTCAGGAAGAAGTGCCAGGCTCTGCTGTGCTAATGCATTCGGGTTTTTTTCCAGTGACCTGTCGAGATCTGGGACTTGTTGGGCGTTGTTTCCAAACTCAAGGCAACCCGGTCCAGTGCAGGGTGTCGCTGCCCGTGGCAGGGAGCGGAACTGGACAATCTTTAAGGTCGCTTCCAACCCAGTCATTCCAGGATTCTGTAAAAACAATGCCAGAGTGCTTTTGTTTCCCTTATCTCCTGAGAATGATCTTTCTGAAGGGGAGGTGGCCTTCGATTAAAAAGGCACTTGTTCCCAAGCTGTCGCTGCCTGGCCCGGCACGGACACGGAGTGTGCTCGGTCCATCATAGCCAAGAATTCCCTCCCTAGGTGTCTCTGGGTTGTGTAGAGCAGCCCTTGAATCCTGTCCGGTCCTCACCCGGGCCTGCAGTAATCCCTCCCCTGCTTGCCTAATCCTGTTGGTGTAACAATAAACAATCCTAAATGGCCGCTGTTAAATGTCTTAAGAGTAAGAGAGCACAGGGGTGGCAACAGCTCAGACTCAGGAAAAAAACACACCCCCGGGATGGCCGAGGGGGTGTTTGTGTGCAGGCAGCAGTAAGGATTGTAGACTATCCCACAGGGATCATCGAGTCCAGCTTCTGGCCCTGCTCAGGACATGCCCAAGTTGTTCTCTGGGCTGCTCTTATCACCTGGGGGTCATTCTTGGAGTCCAAACAAGGCAAGAGCCTTACCTGGCTTGCTCCTGGCAGGTTAAAACGCTGGTAGAGGTGAAGGTGGTTGTTGCTGCTGGTGGTTCCCAGTGGTGTTTGTAGATCAAGGTGTCGGTACAGAACGGAGTTTCATTGATGTGCTGCTCTGCTTTAAGCAGTACCCACGTGAATTAAAGTTGTGAAGGACCTGTTTGTATGGAGTGGACCTCTCTCCAGGATCCTGATCACTGCCTGGGAGGGATCTATGGAAAAACAAGGCTTATTTTACGTACAGTTGGACCCTCTCACTTGGAGTTTCATCCCTGTGCAGAAATGGCAAGGAGAAGGGGCTGGTAATACATATCTTGTTATTTTTTTGACATTTTAACTGCAATGTTAAAATGAACATATTAAAGAATGTTAAAGAAACTGCTGAGTGGCCTGCAGAGGCTCTGCCCCGTTTGCCCAGTCAGGCCCTGGTGCCAGGCTGCGATTACAGCCGGACAATGCGTGTCACAGCCTTCCAGAGCAAATACCTGGCATCACCTGGAACAGGAGTAGTCCAGGGCTTAGGGTAAGACCAAGAGTCAAGTGTCTTCCTGGTAGGACAAGGAAATGAGAAGAGTGGATACTGAGAAACTGCAGCTGTTTGGAAAAGGTTTAAAAAGCAGTAAGAGAAGTTGTTGGAGCCTCACAGGTGAATTCACCTGTCCTGGCCCCATCAGTTGGACAGAAACAAAAACCTGAATTTCTGACTGCTTGAAGGGAAGGTCCCTGTTCTTTATTCCCCTCTGTGATTGCTGGAGCTCAGCTATGCTGGTTGGGATGAAGTTTGGAAATTAGTACTACTTCTCTTCATCCATCATTTCTACAGGTTTATACTTTTGGGCAACTTCTGTAGTTTATAAACTTTAAAGTTTGCTGTATCTTGTGACTGCAGCCCAGTTGTTCTGTACTCTGGCACAAACCAGCCTTCAGGCAGTGTTTAAACGCCACTCAGCGCTGATGTGCTCTGTCATTAGCAAGTGTTTACATTCTCACCTGGCTGAGCAAAATCCTTCTGATTTCTGAGGCTGGCTGGCTGTTTCAAACAGGCTGGTTTTCTTTCCTTAGCCATCGATGAGTACAAGCCCCTGGATGCCACCACAAACCCCTCCCTGATCCTCGCTGCGGCTCAGATGCCGGCGTACCAGAAACTCGTGGATGATGCTGTTGCCTACGGGAAGAAGCTTGGTGGGTAAGTAAAGAGGGGTTTAATCTCAGCAGACCTATATTTAAAATGCCTTATTTATATACAAGCAACATACTGGGGTTTCCCCCTCATGTACTTGTGGGTGTGCCTCCTGCCCCAAAAGGCCTCAACACTTTAAGAAAAATTCCTTACGTCCATTCCAGATATGCCTTTAAGAAGTGCATCCCCATTTCCCAGCTCACACCTGGCCCTCCTTGCTTAAGAAAACAGTAGCATTTTAGGAAAGTGTCCAAAGGCTAATCCTGCCGGCAGGACTGAAGTGGCTTATTTGAACTCTGGAATTTAATGTTAAACAGGCTGTGAAATTTGATCTTCAAATCCACAGCAAAGTGTAAACTCACCTTTTTTTCACCTCCATAAATGCTTTTGCTCTTTGTGGTTTTCAGGTCAGAAGAGGAGCAGATCAAAAATGCTTCTGACAAACTTTTTGTATTATTTGGAGCTGAAATCCTGAAGAGGATACCTGGCCGCGTGTCCACAGAAGTAGATGCAAGGTTGGCTCTTTTCCCTCTGGGTTACCCTGGATATTTGTAAATACAAAAAGAGACCTGATGTTGAGTTGGAGAAAGATTTTGGTTTTTTGCCTAGAAGACCAGCGGGACTTATATTATTAATATTTAAGGGTATCGATTGCCCTTAGTTTGACTAGAACTCTGCAACAAAAATAAGTAGCACTGACCTTGGATTTTCATAATCTTCCTGTTGCTTCTTAAGCAAGGGAAACATCACACTTCCAGTCGTAGTTTTGCTCATTCTCTTCTATGTGATAATAGCTGCTCAATTTAGCAAGAGATCTGTTTGAACAGTTTATTTCAAGACTTGCACAGGACTTGGCTGTTAACTTGCTCAGTGCCAATTTTTGTTAATGCTCAGCTTCTGAATTCATTATGAGAAACTTCCTTCTCGAAGGGCTGACAGTCCAGGGGAACACAAACCTGCTGTTGGCATGTAAATGCTGATAAAACAGAACAATGTTTTTCCATGGGGCCCTGGGGGAGAGAATTTAAAAAGGAAAAAAAAAAAATCAGTTTTAAACAGTGCTGCTCTTGCCTCAAAGGTTGTCCTTTGATAAGGAAGGAATGATTCAAAGGGCCAGGCGCCTCATCGACCTCTACAAGGAAGTAGGAGTTGGTAAAGATCGGATTCTCATCAAGCTCTCTTCCACATGGGAAGGAATCCAGGCTGGCAGGTAAGGCTGTGTGTGCCTGGTGTGCTGATTCATGGCATGCTCCTGCCTGTCCACAGGCACTGACATGGCATTCTGCACTTGAATAAACAGCAGTGCTGAAAGCACGGCATGAGGAAGTCTGTCAGGAGCTCGGAAGGTGCTCTGCCACAGCTTGCTGTTGAAATAGGGAAAGTTTCATCATACAAGGGCCAGGCCACAGTTTCCTGAAATACCCTGCTAAGCTGGCTGCATTTGGCTGGAGGAAGAGCATTAATAAAGCAGAGTTTGGCAGCACAAAACATTTGCTGTTAGCTGACAACTTTAAAGCTTAGCGAGTGTGCCCCATTCCTAAATTAGCTGAGGGAATTCAGTAGTTTGAACTTAGCAGCTCGTTCCTGAATATGACTTCCGTAGGTGAGCAAAGTGGTGTTCTAAGCCAGCCTGTGTCTGCAGGGTTCTGGAGGCCGAGTATGGGATTCACTGCAACATGACCTTGCTGTTCTCCTTTGCTCAGGCTGTTGCCTGTGCTGAAGCTGGAGTTACTCTGATCTCCCCGTTCGTGGGACGGATCCTGGACTGGTATGTTGCAAACGGAGACAAGAAAACCTATGAGCCTTCAGAGGATCCAGGTGAGCAGAGATTTAACACTGCCGAGAAAACAACAGCTGCTCACTTGAACAGTTTACTCGTAAAAATCGTATGGCGAAATGCCGGGTTTGAGCGTGTTCTGAATAATCGCTTACAGTAAAGTTGCTGGTTTCTACTTGCAGGAGTGAAGAGTGTCACCAAGATCTATAACTACTACAAAAAGTTTGGCTACAAAACCATCGTGATGGGCGCCTCGTTTCGCAACACGGGCCAGATCAAAGCGCTCACGGGCTGTGACTATCTCACCATTTCACCCAAGCTCCTGGCAGAGCTCAGCAAAGAGCACGTCAAGTTAACTCCCACACTCAGTGTCAAAGACGGTGAGTCCACTCCTGGGGGCTTGTTCAGCCTTCCTTTCTTCTGCAGTGTTGAGAGTTTGGGGTTTCAGTCAGTGCTGTGGTGCTTGCTGCTATCCTGCTTTAGGGATAAGTCCAATTTCCTAGAGGAAATACTGTAGCCTCAGAAGGAAATACTGTAGCCTCATTACAATATCACTGCTACAACTGCTGACACACTGAGCAGTAATTGGATTACAATGGGTTTGGAGTGTGCTTCCATACTCTGCACCTCTCCCCATGGGACAGGGAGAGAAGAGGGAAGTTAATCTGCACATGCTCAGGATGAAATTTTACTGATTAGTAGCAAAGATGCCAAACTTGGTTTCATCTTAATCTCTAGACCCGCCAAGAGGTGTTTTCCCTCCAGAAATTAGAAACAAATCATACACAAGTGAGTGATTTGATCTGGTGACACTGTGCCACGATGGCTTGGAATCCTTGTTCCCATTGCACTACTTCAAGGCCAGGTTGGATGGGGCTTGGAGCAGTCTGGGATAGTGGAAGGTGTCCCTGCTTGTGGCCAGGGAGTGGAACTAAATGGGCTTTAAGGTTCGTTTCCACCCAAATTATTCCAGGATTCTGTGATACTCTCCCTTTTCTGCAGCCTCATTAAAATGCTGGTTTACATCTCAGAAAGCAGCTCTGTGCACAGCTGTAGCCATGGGTTGCTGCCCACAGGCTGCTGCTGGCCTGGGAGCCTGCTATCAAGCGAGCTTTTGTTAGTCCTTGCCAAATAATCAAAGCCCTGATTGTTCAGAATATTTGCTTAGAATGTCTCATTGCTGCAGGGCGGTTGCACAATTCCTTAGAATAGGCCTGGAAGTGCTGTGCCATTCAGCAGCAGGTACAAGATAATGACACACACAAACACTCTGTTAAGATAAACTGATTTATTAGGCTACCTTTTTCTTTTTCCCCTTTGTTCTCCTCCAGCCAGATCAGGAGCACTTTGAATCTCACATCCCAGATTGTGCTCCTGCAGCAAGTCATCCTGAAAATATTTAAAAATTTTCTAACACCTAGAAACGGTCAGAACTCAAAGACAATTTTAGGAAGTCTAAATCTGATAGCAATCTGATCACCTGGTTTGTTTCTTTTTCTACTTCTCGTGCACAGCTCAGGCATGCGATCTTGAGAAGATCCACCTGGATGAGAAGGCATTCCGCTGGCACCACAACGAAGACCAAATGGCTGTGGAAAAGCTCTCCGATGGGATCAGGAAATTTGCTGCAGATGCAGTGAAGCTGGAGAGGATGTTAAAGGTAGATGTTGTATCACGCTCCTCCCATGTACTGCAGCCAGCCTGGTGTGGCTGAGGATTAAGCAAGTCTGGTCAGGTCTTCGGACAGGTTATGTAGGACAGGCCACCAAAATTCAGTGAACTTGGTAAGCTTTACTGCATGCCAAGAAAGAATCTGTGCCAGGGGTGGGCCACACCTGCGGTTTGAGGCCGCAGGACTGGCAGCTGATCAGGATAACTGTCAAAGTGAGAAGTCCCTTAACTCTGATTCTGAGCTGTCAGCAGCAGGACAGGACACAGATAATCTGCAGGTAGTGAGCTGGAAATAAATCATGTTTGTACTTGGAGGCACTAAGAAAGAGCAGATCTGCTGTCAGAGTGTGGAGAGGCTTTCACATGGGATTCATCAAACGGTGTTTTTTGGGGAAGAAATACACAGTATACCTGATCTAGGCACTTGATGACTGGCAACTCCTTGCAGCATTCCCAAACTCTTACTCAGCCGTGCTTTGTTTATTCTTTTTCTAGGAGCGAATGTTCAGCACTGAAAATGGAAAGTAAAAAAAGAAGAAATTAAAATCAGCATTTCCCAGAGTGCTCCAGGCTGAGGTGGATCACCTGAGGTTCAGTGGATGTACAAATGTCTTACCTGTAAAAGTATCATGCTGTGTATGGATAGATTTCTGTATCATGCTTTTTTTTTTTATCAATTTGCAAAGGGACAAACGGAATTTCAAATTTTTGTGGCACTTTTGTCAATACATGCAAATTAAAACCGACTTGCCTTGTAACATGGTCAATTCACTGCTGCAGGAGACACCTGATAGGATTTTAATTTTCAAATTCTTAGTTTGAAATTCCTAATTAAGCCTTCAGTCCTAACACATTTAAGAAAACAGTTCTTAATTTCAGGTTGTTTTAAAGAGCAAACACAGGTTTCACAAGCTCCTCTTGGTACAAAACCCACAAGTACTCCTGTGAGACACATATATATGTCAAAATATATGTGTGTATCTTACTAGTTTATATAGATCCTGTTCTATGAAGAGTAGACAAGAACAAGTGATAGGACAAGAAGGAAACGGCCTCAAGTTGTGCCAGGAAAGGTTTAGATTGGATATTAGGGAACATTTCTTCACTGAAAGCTGTCCAAGCTGGCACAGCTGCCCAGGGCAGTGGCTCATTCCCCATCCCCATCCCATAGGAGGGATTTAAAAGCCACGTGGTTGTGGCACTTGGGGACAGGGTAATGGTGGCCTTGGCAGTGCTGGGGGAATCGCTGGACTTCATGGTCTCAGCAGTCTTTTCCAACCTCAGTGATTCATTCCATGGTTCTAAGAGATCCCTGCTTATACGTGGATGCAATTTGCTGTTTCCTGAAAAAGTTGCCTGAACTTAAAAAAAAAAAGGGAGAAAAAGCAGTGCGGCTTCAGCGCTGATAGACACGTGCTCTGTCCAGACCAAGGGAGCCACTAATCCCCCTCACCCCAGGGTGACACAGCAGCTCTGCTGTCAGCACATCCAGAACAACCTGGGAGCTGCTGTTCCAGCCAAAGGGACAGCCAGCTCCAATCAGACACGGACAGCTGGTGCTGCACTCCCAGCCTGTCCTGGGAATAGTGCCAGTCTACCAGAGGGAGGTGAAGTCCCCAGGGGACTCCTCCAGACCCTCTGTCCTACAGCTGTTGGTGAGGGGGGAAGCAGACCAGGCAGAAAGCAGGCTGCCCAAAGGGAGGTGACCTTTTTTCCTGTCAAAGTCAAGCTAGCACTAAAAGCTTGACCCTGCCCCTCCCTACAGCCATCGGACCCTCCACTCCCTGTCCCTTCTCAATTTAACCTACTTTTTATTTTTCACTCTTAATTAAACTGAGAATTCCAACAGGGATTCCTAGAAGGGTTTCGGTTGGAAGGGGACATTGAAGACCATCTCATTCCAACCCCCTGCCATGCGCAGGGACACCTCCCTGTAGAGCAGGTTGCTGTGCTGTAACACCACACACTGCAGCCACCAGGGCAGGGTGGGGATTCGGGCACACAGAATTTGGGCCCTTGCTGCTGTCAAACTGGCTGGTCAGAGGCTTAGAGCCTCTGGAATAAATGCCCCTTTCTCCCCCTGAGTGAGGCAAGAACCTTCACATGCATGGAATCTGTTCCCTCACATAGCTGAGACATAGCTGGGTCAGTAACACCGTGAAGCTCAAATGAAACTCTGAAGCATTTCAGAAGGTGCTCAAGAGAGAATAAAATAGTGCAGTGAGAGGGGGTAAAGAGGCAGGAAAAGGTGCCTTGAGTAACAGTTAAGCCTTATTCCACTTACCTACAGATACCTCTCAAGACCCGAGGGGGCAGCACGAAAACAAGTTATGCTTAAAATGTTCAGTCACAGGGTCCCTTCCCTGCTGTGGTGGCAGCTGGTGTTTCCTCCTCAGCACTGGAGCTCCTCTGCAGCACAGATGGATGATGTGACGTGCCTCACATCCGTGGCTAAGCCACAAAGTCCACATCCTTCCTGAAACGGTGACAAATAAACAAGCACCACCTAAACCTTCAGCCTGTACAGCTCTTTAGTCAGTCACATAAAGTGCATTTACTCCTTAACTCTTCCTCAACTTCCCCTCTCTTCAGCAGATGGAGAGATCTCTCCCAGGGCCTTGTCTGTGCCCCGCTTACAAACTCCTTCTGGGATTTCCCAGATCTCCATACCTCCTCAGATTAAGAAATCAGATGTCTCGCAGAAGGGTCTGTGGCTCTCACAGTCACAAGGATAGGACTCAGGGATTAGGGGCAGATACAATGTGTATGTTTGGAGAAATCCCAAAGAATCAATACATAAACTTTAAAGCATTGATTTAAAAATGACAGCACCTTTCCCAACCTTTCCTTGTGGTGGCTGCTCTCTGATTCCAACATCCAGCTCTATGCAAACACACAAAGCCTGGAGGGGGGTTGGAAAAGCTTTTCCTTCCTCCTCCAGCCGTGCCTTGCATCCCATCACACGCTGTGCTAAGGGAGACATGCTGCTGCTCTCAGCACCTCCTCCATTCTTGAAACGGGGTACAGGAGAGCAGAGCTGTTGGAAGAACAGACACACTAAGTACATCCATTTATATTCATGCTCCCAGTGTGGAATTTAATTTAAAATTAGTCCTTAGATTCACTGATTATGTCTGTCTAATACAGCCATCACAGGCCAGTACAGATGGCACCAAACCCAGACAGTTCCATTTGAAATTTTAAAGTAAATCAGGACCAAAGAGCCACTTCCATCTCTTCTGGCCTTTGTTTGGATGCACACAAGATGAATAAAGCAGCAGGTTCCATTTAAAAGAAAAAAAATTAAGGTTTTTTTTACAAGGTTATACTGTGAAAGCTCCAAGGAATCTTATTTAAATATGTTAATACACTAATGGAATGCTGGTATGACCAACATCCATCAGCTGCAGACAGAGCCAGAGTTCAAACATCTTGTCAGGATCCCCAAAAACATGCAAATTGAGATCATGCCCACAGGCAGGTCTTGGGGCTCTGTTTTCCAGAGTTAAGCAGTTTCCCAGCTGCTGCACCAGCACCCCTCTTCCCAGCTCGGGTGTAAACCTACCAGGAAAGGCTCCCATACCTTAGGGATGGTGGGCTGTCCTCTTGGTGGTGAAGAAATCCTTTGCGGGGTGCAAGACAGCAGTGCTCCTTTACAGCTGTGAGCCGACATCCAAGAAAACTCCTCCCTTTGGATTCATCCTGCTCCATGTACTGCAGAGGCACTCTGATGCTTCTAGCAGGTGCCTCCATATCTGCCTGTAAAAACATCAGAGGAAAACAGAGCATATGCTCCCAGCTATTCAGTCCAGAGAACATGTAACACTGTGAGTCTCAAAAAAATAAAACAATAAAATCCTAGAAAATAAAACCAAACCCCCACCCAAATATATAAAATAAACCCACCAGCTGGATGTTACCAGGAACAGATTTCCAAGGAAATAAGCCTGGCTGGTAACATTCCTAGGACCAAACTGCACAGCACAATGCTGAAACAATCAAGGTTTGTGTGGGATGAAAACCTCCTAAATTTGAAGGTTTTCCATTCTTTGGGAAGCAGTTTCTGCCCTGGAGACAAAAACCCCTCAGTATAAACACCACTGCTTGGATGCCTGGGATGGGATAGTTCATAGGGCTCCTCAGCCAGACCAGGCACAAGGTACAGAAGGTACAAACTGAGGTATTCAAGTTCTTCCCACGGGAAGTTTAAAATGCAAGAAATTATCCAAAAATCCTTGCTCTTTGTGTAATGCCACTTCATGATTTTAGTTGATGTAAATACCTTTTAGGAAAAAGAAAAGAACAAATAAACTATCAAGTTTTAAGTTTGTAGAACAAAATTAACATGGAAAATAATCAGAATAAAACTTTCCTGAACATACCTGGATGACATTCAACAGTTTTGTGTTTTGTGTTCATTTCATCTTCTTTTCCCACAGTTTTTGAACAACTTTTCCCAACCCCTGGCTGAAATTGGTCATACTGTACAAGAACTTAAGAGCTATCATCACTAATGGCCTCAAGTTGTGCCAGGGGAAGTTCAGGTTGGATAGCAGAGAAAAATTCTTCATGGAAAGGGATGTCAAGCACTGGAACAGGCTGCCCAGGGCAGTGGTGGAGTCACCATCCCTGGAAGGGTTCAGAAAACACATGGATGTGATACCTGAGGTTGAATGGTGAACATGGTGGTGCTGCTGCACTGATGCTTGGACTTGATCTTAAAAGCTCTTTTCCAACCTAAATTCCATGATTCTGTGACTCAGATGGCTCCCAGTTTGTCAGCATGACTTGTGAAGGTGACACAGTCCAGCCCACCACATCCAGAGCCACCTCACAAAGCTGTCAGCCCACATCTGCACACATCACCTCTCCAGCCACTTGCTGCTCGACCACACCTTTCTCCCCCAATTTTCCCAAGAGCAGCTTCATGGCTGAGGAGATAGAAGTGGATGTGTGATGGGAAAGAGTGAAAATACACACACGAACTCATCTTGTTTCTGCTCTCATATGGGAGGAAAAAGGAAGCACCACCAAGTCCCCAGGCAGTGTGCTTTGTCCAATTGTTTGCTTCCCGACAGAGGCACAAACAGAGCAATTCCAGGAGGTCCTGGATGCCACAAAATAAGGGAAAATTGTGCAACAGGGGACTGATCAAAGCCTGTAGCGGTCTGAACGCTGTTTGCTCACCTGGCAGATGAATGAGCTCGGACAGAACCTCTTTTAAGGAATGAAAACAGGATACAGGGTAGACACCAACATTCTATTTTTACAGGTAAGCAGTGAAAGATGCAGCGATTTTGGCAAAATCCCATGGAAACAGTCCCTAAGGAAATACAGTCTCCCACTTCACAAACAAGATGTGGATTTCCAGACTGAAAGTATTCCCTGATGGTGTCAACATCAAATCCCCAAGAAGGCTTGTCAAGAATGAAGATTTAAATTCTCAAAGCTAAGTGATAATTTAATTTCTATCAAAGCCCAATTTTCATTTCAAATTCTGGTTTTAATTTCCATCAATGCCAAAGATCTGTAAGCTGGGCTCCAGAATGCAACAGCAGAAGACTCAGCAAAACCAACAGCAGTCTGTCTTCTAAAATCACACTGAATTCGAGACAGAGCTAAAAAACTGGATTTCCACAGAAAAGACAAAATCGCCCTGCTTGATGACTTGTTAGAACCAAAATATTGTAATATGCTGGTAAGAAAACAAAAACGCAACGCCAAAAGCCCTTCCCTTTAGGGCACTGGAGAAATGTTGCCCACAATTCCAAGAGGGAAGGAAAATCAATTATCTAAAAGTTAATTTATCCACTTTCCAACATACTTGGTATGTCTGAGCCTGCAACAATTGAAAAAAAAGTCTCAGTCTGATCATTCCTTTCCATTCTCAGCTTCAAGCCACACCTGCAGCTCAGAGGAAAGGAGGAGGCCAGACTCCACCCTACAGCTGGTTCCTCAGCTGGGACCCACATTAACCACCTGCATTTTTCAGTGCCCTAGTCCACAAAATTCCAGCAAGAGACAGCAGCAGTGTACTTCCAGAGAGGAGTATTTCCAAGAGAACAAAACCCACAACATAAGCAGCACAAAGGAGAACAAATAAACAATTGTAGGACCATGTGAAAAAAAAAAGCTGAGCAAACTTTTTAAACACAATTGCAGCGATGTGAACGGAAGAAAACAAGGGCACGCTGTGCATCAGTTCAATGCCAATCCAGAGCAAGCCAGCTTCAGCAATCTGTATTCACAGCACCAACTTTTGGGGGATTTTGAGAAGACAGTTCCCCACATCTGTAAATTGAGGGTCTAGAGAAGCAGTGAGAAAATGGAGCAGCAAAAATGTAAGGGAGTGTCCCAGCTGCTTCTGACAACCTTCCTCCATTCCATCCACACAGAACCTGACACTGCCACTTCACTGCCACAGTCACTTCAGAGTCCAGGACAGGGGTTCAGAGGGATGTTCTGTCCAGGTCACAGCCATGGAAATCCTCAGCCTGCTGGCTCTTCATCCATCCTCTTTGCAAACAGACCTCCTCCTTCATTTCCTGCTGAAGGAAACACACCCAGACACGACAGGACCTGTCAGTGCCCAGCCAGAACAGGACTGGTACCATACACTCACCTGAACAAAAGAAGGGGCTTGTGGTTATTCATATGTGATCTTCTATCTGACAAGATGACACTCAAACAAGCCAAGCCATTTCCAAAGCAATCAAATCCATTCATTCCCAGAATCCTAAATCAGAGCTGACTCAAAACCAGCCTGCCAAAGCTCAAGAAACAAGAGCTGTTTCCCTGAACAGAAATCTTTAGTGAAGCCTGTTCAGCATTTTACTTTGCCAGCTTCACTACAGCTGAATTGCATTTCCCCACACATTTTCATCTTCTTTTTTTAAATAATCAAATGCTCTTTGCCAAAGGACACAACTGCCTGGCTGGCTTGATCAAACAGAAGTGACACACACTTCAGTAGAAAACCAAGGGGAAAAACCCCTTTTGAGGGACAGTATTCCTGAAACCAAAAGATGCTCACCACGGGCTGTTCCCAATTCTTAAGCCCCATCTCGCCTCACCTGACATTGCAAAGAATCAGAAGGTTCTGGACAGCAGGAAGGGTGGAATTCTCATTCTGTCCTGTCACCAGGTGCCTGTCCAGCACCACGTGGACAGCATCCGGGCTGCTGGCTGAACACAGGAGGAAAAACACAGGGATTGCATTAGAGGACACAAGTTCAGTGCCAGAATCGCACCACTGATAAACCCAACACAACATGTAACTATTTTGGCCAGACAGATGTGCTGGGTGCTGATCTATAACCCCAGCAGACAGGGGCAATCTCAAGCCCCTCATCCTGAAACTATTTTCCTAGGAAATCCTTTTCTGAAAGGACAGGACTGGGTCCTTGGTTCGATTAACACAAGGTGGGTAAATCAGGAGATTTTCATAATAAAAAACTCAAAGTATGTCTTTGAAAGTTGCAGTTACCTCACAATACAACATAAACTCTTCTTACGCCAGACATGAGCTATGATCACCATGCTACAAAAATTAAATACTCATTTTCTGGCCAATTACAACACCCCAGTGTGCTCGGATCTACCAGCAACTGCTCAGCACCCTAAACAGCATTTTAAAGTTACCTCATTCCAGACAGACTCCCAGACTGGTTTCGGTTGAAAGAGACCCTAAAGCTCATCCAGTCCCATCCCCTTTCCATGGGCAGGGACACCTTCCACTATCTCAGGCTGCTCCAAGCCCTGTCCAACCTGGCCTTGCAAATCATCAGTGACATACTGGTAAATGAGGGAATGGGAATGCCAGATGAGAGATCCTGCCAGAGTCCTGCTCAGCTGGATACGACCGGCACGCAAGAACTCATTTCCCAAAGGAGACACAAAGTGTCCATGCCAGACACCAGGCATGACCCACCACTGAATGTAGCTCCAGAATCCTTCACGAAATCCTCCACAATAATGGACAAACTGGCAAAATTCGGCTGCCTCACCAGCTCGTACACAGAGGGCTGAAACAGATGAAAAGGAAATGAGTCTGGCTGGCTTCTTACAGAAAAAGCCAAGCAAAACCAGCACATATTTCCCTGACGTTTATATTTCTGTTCCCTCATGAGAACACTAATAGCTTTTGTGAGTAACAAAATCTTAATTTCTTAACTTTCCATGTAAATCTTCCACGCTAGAAGCTGTACTAGGACAATTTGCATCACTGACACTATAAAATGGGCTTTGAGGTCAGAGCACATAAAATAAAGTATCAGCAATAACCGGCTGCTTTAATTGCAAGCCAGTTTGTACAAACAGCCTCTTTTCCTAAAACTTCCTCTAATTTTTTTCCTAAGACTCCCTCTACCTTTTAAAAAGAAACAGCACTTTGAGAAATATAACTTATCCCCAGCATTCACGAAACAAACAAACAAACAAACCAAAACAAAAAAAAATTTCAAGTCCTCAACAACAAATGCAAAGAGCTGCAGCAGGATTTTCCAGCATTTTTTTTGCTTCAGTTTAAAGTTTACAGAACAATCAGAGGGAAAGCATTCCCCACACGCCAGTTAAGTGGGACAAACTCTTCATGCAGTCAGTGCTGGGCCCCTTGTCAAAGACATCTCTGCACATCTTGCACAAGCCAAAGGTACCAAACTGACGATAATTTATATTTACAGGAAGTGCCTGGGTAAGACCAAAACCACCAGAAATCACACAGCAAAAAAAGCCCTCAAACAGCAAAAATCAGGTAAAAGCTCGACTTACCCCTGTCAGGCTGTATCCCTGGAAAACCCAGGATTTATCCTCGTTGGTGGCACAACACAAAGCTGCCACTCCCTGTCCCACGGCACAGATGGGCTCTAGAAAAGAATTAAAGCACATTTGTGAGCATCTCCAAATAGTTAAAACACAGGTGAGCGTGGTGAGACTCATGCTGTCCTCCTGCAGCGAGGTTACACTGCACTGATAATGTTCTTTTAGGTTGTGGGGGCTTTCCTGCACACTGCAGTAGCAATTGTCTATATAAGAAATATTACAATTATTTTATTATTGTTACAGTAAGAGGAAGAATAAGAATTGCAGCTTTTAACTTCAAGTCCAGAGACAGCTCCAAATGTGGAGCATACCCCAAGCCTTGATTAACTGCAGCCTAAATGATGATCCTGGGACATTCCACACTTGGCTCTGAGCCTTGAATCCTGCTGATTTGGACTGAGCCATTTCTGTACCACTGTAAGGTAGCAAATCCTTCTTCTGAGACAAGTTATGAAAAGCTACTGGCATTGCTTTTTAAGATATTGTAAGGCCCCTTTTTCCTTTTAAGACTCCCTTTTCCCTTTTTAAGACACTTTTTTTCCTTCTAAGGCTCCCTTTCCTTTTTTTGAGGCCCATTAAGACACTTGTTTCCCCCCTTGAAGACACCCTTTTTCCTCCCCGCTTCTGAATGCTCTTTAACCATGCAAACACTTTTAAGTCTCTGGAAGGCAGCAGCCCCGCAGGAGCGGCACAGGAGCCCTGTTTCATCTCCCCAGCCCCCCCGAGGATGTTCACCTACTGCTCTCAGTGCTGAAGTGCTGCAGGATCTTGGCCAGGTACCCACTGTTGGCCAGGTCAGTCACAGCCCCGGGGCAGTTTGGGATCAGCAGGGCGTGGTACCGGGCCCCTGGTCAGGAGGGAAGCAGGGACTGATTGTAGGACAGGTAAAAAACCCCAAAAGCCTGACCATAAATGCACTGAACATTTGGGGGAAAAAAAGGACAAACCCACACAAATCAGTTAAAAATTACCTAAAGAAACTAAAAGAGCTACACAGAAGAAAGAAAAAGGTTCTTCTTAGGACAAAGAACACACATTTTTAATGAGTCCTAATGACCCAGGCAAGACTTACAACTGTTCTGTCTGCTGGCTCCTACTCCAGCAAAATATTTATTTTTAGCAAGTAAAAGTGTAGCGTGTGCTTATACACAACACAGATATTATATGTACATATTGCATATATATTAAAAGAGAATGACCATTCCAGGATAAATATGAAAACTGCAAAGCAGTTGCCAGGACTTCCTCTTAAATAAAAAGTAAACCAACAACTGTAGCTGCCACTGTTTTCTCTTAAAACACAACTTTCCTGCCTTTCCTGTGTCGTTCCTCCCTAAAATCCTAGCCCTAAGCAGCCTGTTTCCCTGACAGTGGAGATGACAGTGGCCCGTGGTGACACTCTTACCATCAATAGACTCCAGCTTGGCAGGGCTGGCATAGGATTTCATGCGGAAGTCCTGGATCCAGCGCATGTTGCCCTCGTTCACATCCACAAAATCAATGGGCTTCCCCTGGGGATAACATGGTTCACACACCGTGGTCAGGATCACTGCACAAACATCCACGACACTTCCTGAAGGACGGCCAAGTGGGATTTTGGGATGCTTCAGCTCTCAGAAAACTGAGGCTTTCCATTTTTCCCACTGAATTTGTGCTAACAGTTCTCCCTCCACTCTTTGTGGGAACAGATACTGGACACAGAAGTCCAAATCCACGCTATAGAAAGCCTGCAGTCACTTCGGTATTAAAAAAACAGATTTAAACAGGTCTCTTAATGTCCACAGCCAATAAAACACCTCTCAATACATTTACAGTACAATTATCTCATGACAACTGAGATATCAATTGCTTTCAGGCTGAAATCACAGTATTTGTCCATTTTTTCACTCACCCCAGGAGTCGCCACTTGCAGGTTAAAGGCAGAGCTGGCCACAGTAAAGCAGTGAAGGAACGATTGGGCTGAAACACCTGGAAAACAGATTCCAACACCTTAGGGAAACGACAGTGATAGTTTAATCCAGGCCACACTTTATCTAGCAAAGTACACGAGCTTGGGGTTCTGCTCATCTTAAAAGCTCTAGATAATTTCAGAGGATTATTTTGCTATGATTTAATGATTTTAAAACATCAGAAATATGATTTAATGATTTTAAAACATCAGAAATGTACAGCCTTCATTACAGGTGAGCTGCGTGCTGAGGAATAGAATCCTAGAAAGATTTGGGTTGGGAGGGACCTTAAAGCCCATCCCCTTGCCATGGGCAGGGACACCTTCCACTATCCCAGGTTCCTCCAAGCCCTGTCCAAACTGGCCTTGAACACCTCCGAGGATGGGGCAGCCACAGTTTCTCTGGGCAACCTGTGCCAGAACCTCTCCACCCTCACAGGGAAAGATTTTTTTTCCCCTAACATCCAATCTAAGCCGACCCTCCTTCCCCTCAAAGCCACTAAAGCCACACGCAGAGGAGCCAACCAGCACAGGGGCACACGGAGGCAACACCTGCAGTGCAGATGTGCACGTATGGAAAACCACCACAGCTGCGCACGGTGTGTGCTCGCAGCTGGGCAGGGAGGGCACACGTGGGGCTGCACAGCTCGGCCGCAGTGTGACACACACACGGGACACGCACACGTCAAGGGCTGTGGGGTGGGAACACAAGGGACACGCCGCGACAGCCACACAGGGGACACGCCCGCGCGGCACCGCCTCGCCCGCCGCGGCGCTGCGAAGGGACGGGGTGGGGCGCGAAATACGCGCAGAGGCCGGAGCGGCGGCTCCCCGCGAACCGTCGGGGCCCCCCTGAGAACGTCTCACCCGCGGCGGCGGCGCTGGCGACGATGAGGCAGGAGGGCTTTGCCAGCCGGTCCGACATGACGGGGCCGGGCCGCGCCGCGCCGGGGCCTGAGGGGAGGAGCGCGCGCAGAGGGGGCGGGGCCTTGTGCGGCCGCGCGTGCGCAGTGCGGGGAGCGCTGAGGGGCGGGGGGGAAAGCGCGCGAAATCCTGAGGGGGGGCGAAAAAGCGCGGGAAGCGCTGAGAGAAAAAGCGTAGGAAGCCTGAGTGGGCGCTGTCGCCGCAGTGCCCTTTAAAAGCCCTTGAGTGTCCCGAGAATCACGTAGTGTCAGGTCCCATCGGCAACTGTCATTATTTCCTTATTTCCCCACTTTTGTAAACCTCAGTGTTCAATTTCTGGATTTGCATCTTTCATCCTTTTGTGAATTTAATAGGTTTACCCCTTTCTGGCTGCTGGTGTTACAGCAAAATGCCATTATAAAATGATGGATATAAAATAAAGACAGCACAATTCTGCTATTGGCCTTATTTGTTTATTTGAAAGGGCTTAATTTCTAGCCTGGTTTCCTAAAGGAAATGTAGCTTATGCCATGTTGTTCATCTCTTAAATCATCTGTCTCCTTTTCTCACCAGAGCTGTGTTCTGAATCCATAGGCTGGTTAATCTGGATGTTCCTCTCTGCTCCAGCTTAGATACCAGAAAATTATTTTTAAAAAGGAAAAAAAGCATCTCTTCCACTATTCAGTTTTGCTGTTGGGTAGGGTACTTCGGGACTTAAGTGCTACTCCAGCAGCCTAAGCCTTTATGGCACTGAGTGTCACATTTGTGGTCCTTATTCCTTGCTTGTGAATCCAGTGCTTTCTAAACAAATGTAAAGGACAGTATCTTCCCAGCCACTGCTCCATCAGCTCTTCCCATCCTCCCTAAACTGCCCCAGGCATGTGCAATTCCACACACCCTGACTGGGGCCAGTGGGAAGGTCAGGCCCCCACCCATCCCAGCCTCTTGGCTCCAGCATTCCCACTCAGAAAATAGGAACTTATTTGATCTCCTGCTCCTGTCAAGACAAACTAAAAATCAAGTCCCCAGCTGTGTTTCTGCGGCAAAAACCTCAGATGATTACGCTTTTGCAGCTGAAGGATGCCCTTTTTCCTGACCCTGTGGAATTTACAGGATTTTTCTTCCCAGTTCTTAAGAAATTAATTTCCAAAAGCCTGCAGGCTTCTGCGGGGACCCTGATTGGAGCTGGTGTAATACGACATCAGCCCTGTGCGGTGAAATGTGCTGCCAAAACCCTCCTCCCCTCCAAGAGCCTGGAGGGAATCCGTGCGCAGGGACCTCACGGACATCACCCAGTGCTCAGGGGATGGTTTGTCCAGGAGGTGTTCCCAGGCCATCTTAGAAACAAAACAAGAAAATCAGCAGGAGAAATTTGGCAGGAGAAAGGTCACAGCAAAGAACTGGGGATGAAGCCTGGAGAGCAGCCTGTGGAATAGGGAATCTCTTGGATGGGAAATGTTTCCCTTGTGTCTCTGGGTAAATCTATGACTCTATTTAGTTCCTATCTGGGAAAAACAATAATCATCCTCTGCCTGCTTTCCCTGGGCAGGCTGGAGTTTATCTGGGGCAGGAACTGCCTTTTCTCACAGTTCTTTCAGTGGGATCGCTAAACCTAGAAATCATTGAGCTATTAGGAAACACAGACATAGAATCTAGGAATCAGAATTGTTTGGGTTGGAAGGGGACTTGAAGCTCACCTCGTTCCATCCCTTGCCCTGGGCAGGGACACCTTCCACCATCCCAGGCTGCTCCAAGCCCCGTCCAACCTGGCCTTGGACACTTGCAGGAATGGAGCATCCACAGCTTTCTCCACACAGCCTCCCAAGGGAGCACAGCCAGTTCCACTCGCACCCCCACGTCCACGAAGATGCTCACGGGAGGAATTATACAATCTCTCTACGTGTGTGTATATATATCTATATATAGTTTATTTCTCACAATCCTGGTAAGAGTTACAGGTGTATTTGGGAATCATTTACAGTTTCACAGCATATGGAGTGGCCATACAGCTTGTGATGTGAGTAACATACAGTGTGTAGAGAGCACACGATTCCGACCCATCCACCCACCACTCACACAATGGGTTTCCAAAGCTAATACTAGATTCAGCTACGGAGAAAGCCTGGAAAATGTCAGGGTACAGCGTTGGGTGTCGTACAACACTGTCAGTCACAATGGGACAAGCTAAACTACTTTAAATTTTCAATCTAGTATTTCTAGTCTACCTGCATTATTGCATTTATACGCTTTTTTTGTTTTCAAAGTCAAAGTAAATAGAATACTATATGGGAAAGGAAAAAATTCTTGACTATTTTAGGATTTGAGCTGCAGCCCATACAAAGTGTCCATAGAAGCATAGACAAGATTATAAATTCAACAAGGTATAAATTAGCTGGATAGCTTTGTGTGTTAGGTAGGTGTCCATTTCCCTCCAGGAAATGTGTCTAGCAGCATATTGTTTCTGACAGCAAAAAAAAACCCCAAACCTGTATGTTGAACACAGGTAAAGATGTGTAAGTGACAAGCAGGTCTGTTTGTACAGGGAAGAAATCAAGGTGTCACTTGGAAAATTCCTATCGTTTGGAAAACACACTCAGGAGCTGACTCAAAACCCACCAATGTTGTTGGAAAGATGCCTGAGGCTTCCAAAGGAACAGCAGGCATTTCAGTCTGACTTCCCAGGGCTTTGGATCAGTCCCTGGAGAAGTAACAGAATCCAAACAAACTGAAAACAAAATAAAAATCCCCTGTAATCTGACCTTCGAGTTCCCTTCCTACAGTTTTAGTTTCTCCACAAACTTATAGCCAGCCTGCACCTACCACTGGAAGAGAGTTGGTTTCCCGGGGAGGTGAAATTGCAACTTTTAAAGGCTTCGGTTGAAGCAGTCCTGGGAGAAGGCACTAGGGTTATGAAGGGCTGCTCAAAACTCAGTAAAGCCAAATTATTCCCTTGTTGGTTGGTTGGTTGGTTTTTAACCAGAAAAAATTGTGTGGCACCTTTGTTCTCATCAGCTTGCCGCAGAAGCTTGGCTGCTTGAAGCAGCCGTGGCAAAACCAGGGATACGATGCAGGACTTGACTGTTGGAAAGGTGGTTAAAGATTCCTCTTGTCCTGGTGGGAGCTTTGGTGCTGCAGCATCATCACACAGACAGAAAGAATGTTCATGCTTGGGATGCTGAGCTGGGGCTAAGAAATGGAAAAGTGACAAACTGTGAATTGGAAGTTGGGAACAACCAGAAGAGAACTGGGAACAGCCAGTCCAAAGTCTATTTAACCTAAGTTATGCTTTTCAGCAGGAAAAAATCTATTTAATTTGAAGAGCATCAAAGAGCAGAGGGCACAAGTCCCAGAGTACTGCATATCCTAGCACACACTGTCCAGAGGAGGGAGCAGAGCTGTAGCACAAGGTACATCCAAACTCATGAATTTGGAAAGCCAAAGGCTCTGATCTCTCACGGGATTTTGAGGCCTATTATGGTCAATTGAATGAAACGGGAATTTTAGAGGCCCGGAAGTCCTGCAGTTTTCTGTCACCCAGTGACACCCAATCAGCTCATTCAAATGAGACAATCCTTGAACTTCCTGCATCCTCAGCCCTGGCACAACAGCTGATCCTTCCAGGCCAGCAGAAGTACAGGTCCTTGACTTCAAAACTTCTCTTTTCCCTCTGTTTTTGGTCCTCCAGAGGGCTGAAGGAGCTCTGGCTGCAGCCAAGTGCAGTGTGTGCTCACACCGTGTCAGCACCTCTCGAGCAGCCAGAACCCCTCACACCTGACTGACAGGGAAGGACAAGAACAGGACCTTCCTCGGGATTTGTCATCCGTTACAAATCCTGTGGCAGACGAGCACGCGGCCTCTTGCAGACTTAGACCCTCAAAGGTGAGGGCAGATCAAAGCTTCACACATTCCCTGCTGTGACACACAGTCTGGGGGCCCAGCGCTGCCCAGCGCTGTATTTTTGGGGGACCACCCAAAACCTGCCTTAGCCAACCCAAAATCTGCCACAGCTTTGGCCTATGGAGAGGCCACATCTGCAGAGCTGCCCGGGAAGAAAGTAGGGAAAGGAAAGGGAATACAGTGCAGTGGCCAAAGAAGGAGGAAAGCAATGACTCAGATCAGAAGCCAGTGGAACCCTGTAGTTTATAGCAGTTGAAGATCTGGTGTGAACAGACATCCCAGGAATCAGGGAGTTTAAATGGAAAGCAGGTCACAGGGCTGGACTGATGGTCTCAAAAAGAAGAGCAAAAAGTCATCATAAACCCACTTTATTCAGTGGATTAAACCCCCCAAGGGTTGCTGGATGGGGGCACAGGCTCTATGGTTTTTGGGGCCGTCAGTCAAGTGTCACTCCTAAGACCCAAAATGTGCCAGCAGATCCTCTGCATCAGCAGATTTCTCCTCAAAAGAGTAAAGGACCAAATACCTCCAGTGCAAACATCAGGAAATATTCCCAATTCCAATGTCCCACAGTGAGAATTTACTGGAATACAGAACTGTTACGCTCCGGGTCAAAGCCAATTCCTCTTCATGGCGGGAAGTGCCCAACCTGCGCAGCAGAACTGCAGCCAGCTCACGAACGTGATGTGATGCTGCTGCCTGCCCCCATGGACCTCTCCCGGCTTCGTGGTGAAGGGAATGAAACCACAGCAAGGTGCTACACGGTCTGGGAAGGGAATCAGCATTCCTGCTCCAGCATGAAGGCAGAGACCAGGAGGATGGAAGTGCCAGCAGGCTGCATTTTCAGTCCTTGTCATAGCAAAGCTCGTGGAAAGAGAACACAGCCCCTCCTAAATGTCCCTTAATCATGCCAAGTTGGTTGTAAAAAACTTCAGGTATTTTTCTAACCCTTTAACATTGCACAGAGCCAGCAGGAATTCATCTGGAAAAGGCAATTAGCAGAGGTTAATTTGCACGGCAGCAGAGTTGGTCATTTTTGCCTAAAAAAGCGGGGGGGAGGATAAAAAAGTTAGCAGGTCCTTACCCATGCTATTAAGATAATTAAATAGTGCTTTTTCTCTCCACTTCTCTGCTTTGTTCCTTGTACCCTCTCAGAATCTTCACTGACTTGAAGCTTTCCATGGAGCTGATTGAAATTCCAAGAATTTCACCTTTCTAACATATTTTTTCATTGCCTTCCTTTTTTGGTTCGTTTTTCAAAGAATCATTTTCCTCTCCAGTCTTCAGCACTGTTATTTTCAACCAATTCTAAGAATAGTTAGAAGGCTGCTGAATTCTAAACCCCAGTAGCATTTCCAGGAAAAGCAGGGAATATTTTAAGGCATAAATCATCTCTCACCAGCTCCAGGGGTTTTTGGTTGCACCGCTGTTGTTCATACACAAATCCTGATGCCAGTATAAGCAGGGCTGCCTCGGAGAATAGACTTTCCTTACGCTCAGTCTAAGGAACGTTTCTGTCAATTTAAAAATAAATGTATAATTGAGATGATTTTATGATGACCTGTGATCGTATCCCTGGTGCCAACAAGAACTCAAAGGCCAGAGCATGGTGAAGCCAATGGAAAAATTCCCCTTGTTTTCAGTATTCTATGGATCAACCTTCAAACTTTAATCCATCAGAGACACAAATGGATGTTTAACTTATCACCCAGCCCTAAAGAACTAAGAAATGCTTCAGGGCAAGTGACCGTTGAGTGCTTTAAGTGAGCCACGGGTGAACAGCATCTGCAGGAATGCGTTCTTACCCTCCCAAAAATGCTGCTGCATTATCCCCTGGCTGCCAGATTTGTTTGCATCCTGCTGCAGCACTGTTAGGAATAACAGGACTTATCCACAGGGTATTAAATCAGTAGGAAGAGGAAGCAGAAGCATAATCCATTTCATCTCTCTTAAAATAGAAGCAGCAAAAACCTTCCACTGAGTTGTCCAAGACAGCATAACGACATCTTTATATTCAACTAAAATTTATGATTCCCTAAAAAGAGATTAAGATCAGGTGCAGTGATTCAATCGAGAGTTTTGGTGATAAGCTGAAAGGTCTGAAACCAGTTTTGCGAATTTATAATTTACCGACTTGATCAAAAGAGTAAACTAGCAATCTAGATCTCTTCAAACCCCAAGCACAGACTCTGATTAGTTTTAAGCGTTAATTCACTCTCCCCACGGAGATGTCACTGGAAGGACTTCATACCACAAAAACCACACAAAGAAGGACATCAAGCAAATAACGGCGTGTGCTCAGTACGAGAAAAGACAACTATTTATTTAGCACAGCGAGTTCAGTCATTTAAGCCTTCTGCTTCAACAGATTTGGGGCTGAGAGAGGGGGATTTGCTCCCTCGGCCTGGTGCTCGCTGGACATTTTTGGCTCAGAACGAAAGCACTGCACAGCCTGGCACAGTAAGGCAGGACAGGAGGTGTTTGCAAGTCAGGGCTGCGGTGCGCTGTGGCATCTATGCTGGATCTGCCTGGCTCAACACTAGACCCACACTTGGAAAAGCGCTACAGCACAGTCCAGGATAGTCTAAAAGTGCCTCATTTTAAAGCAAAGAGCCCACACGACTATCCAGGGAGGGGAGCAGGGGCTCGGGGCTCCAAGCACACCACACACTCAGCACTTCACCAGCCAGACATTCCTTGCACTGAGGAGAAACCAGGACCGGAAAGGAAATCAGGAGCTGCATGGCGTGGTGGGAATGGCACAGAAAAGACATCACAGACACTTGGTGTGAATGCAGGGAATGAAGGAAGAGGCATCTCCAGCTTGGATTCTCTCCCCCTCCCAGAATGCAGCAATACAACACAAAGGTTTGTACACGCACACACACGCATTGTGTGCTTCAAAGCAGGATGGTGCACACACACACAGACACAGACAGGTGTTTTCCAAACCAAACTGCCAAAGAGGTGGGTTCCAGATGTTGAACCTGGACAGCAGACTGTTAAGTGATCACAGGAAGTGGAAAATTCCTTGGGAACAGGACAAACCACGTTCAAAAATCCCTTACAAACAGGACATACCAGGTTTGCCGCGCAGGGAGGGCTCAAATGAGCAACGTGCCCCGATGAGGAGCTGCAGCCCCATCACCACCTCTGTGGTGTTTCTAGATGAAATTGGTGGCCTTGCATCCGAATGCTCTAAGGGCAGGCAGGGTTTGGAGATGGAGAAAAGGTTAAGGCCATTGGCTGAGAACTGGTTTTCCCCTCTTCTGTTGCCAAAGGTGAAGACAAGGAAATTAAAACATTTTAGAAAGTAAAACTGGAAACTCGAGTGAAGCAGGTGCTTCATTTTCCTCCCCCGATCTGTCTATGCTGGTCAGGGCAGAATAGATAGATGCTGTGCCTAATGTCACATACTGCTAAAAACAATCCTAGGCCAGAGCTGAGAGGGAGGGAGGGGATGGGAAAGGTAGAAACATCTCTTGAAAACAGAAGTCGCTTTCTGAAAATCACCACCCTACTTGGCAAAACATGAACCAGAGCAGGAGGGGGTGATTTCCCTTCCTTCTGAGCAACGTAAGCAAAACTCCCTGTGAAAAGTTCCCTGCAAAGTTGTGTTTCAGAGATCTGAGGGGAGAGGAGGACCCTTCTGCTTCTCACCCTTCCCCAGGCTGTAAGTGACACACTGCTGCTGGGAGACATATCCATAGTTCATGCCAAGAGTGCTTTAGGCTACCAGGATCTCACCTGGAGCTGTAGCCCTGCTTCCCAAAACTCCTGTGAGCCCAACATGCCTTCCCCTGTCTTTGTGCTGGCAAAGGTGGAGGGATCGACCTCCCACTGCACCAGGACACAGCATCTGATACTCCCAGAGGCCGTGCACCTTTGGGAATATTTTCTGAGCTCATCATAGGAGTAGCCATGCATTCCGATACCACGTGCATTCAGCAGGTCAGATTTGGAGGTAAATAAGACAGACATGAGCCAAGAGAAGAATTGCCAGGTCAGGTTATACCCCCACCACCATCCTGTCCAGGGACTGTGCCAGAGGCAGACACTGCACAGGCAGCACCTGAGGAATGCACACCTCCCTCTATCCCTGCAGCCCCCGAATTCATCCATCCATCTCAGCTAAAGGTGCACAACAGGCTTTGTAACAGAACTCACCCCACTGTGTCACAGCCTCTCTCTAATCATCACTCCTGCCCCTGCCCACGGGCTGTGGCTGCTGCTGAGCTTCCTTTGGACCTCATCTAATCTCTGACCCAATCTAAACCCAAAACAAAAGGGGTTTTTCTAATACTCTATAAGTATAGAGTAGCCAAGAGCAGCCAATAAGCAGCCAAGAGAAGCCAAATGGAAGCTTTCAGAGCCAGATCTCCTCACCTCTTGCTGTTTAGTGCTGAGCATTGGCCAAAGCACTAAACACCCTCTCTACTCCCCCTCACAAGGTCTGGCTTTAGAGCCAAGTACTCACCCATGAAATCAGGCTGCTCCCAAGGGCTGGGAATTTGTTTCCATTTCCAAAGTGTGGACGAGTTACAAATCCCTGCTACCACTGTCACAAGAGGGAGGTAAAAAATCCACCCAGGACAGACTCCAGTGCCCTTGAAAGGGGTTTCCCTGGTATAAAGCAGGTAGGTCAGCGTTAGTGTCATGGGGTCCCAGATCCTCTCTGCCCCTAAGACCAGCTCATGTCTCTCCCTTTTTCTGTCTTCGCATGTGCTGAGAGACCACAGCCTTCAGCAAGGGAAAAATATCCAGTGAAAGGCCTTATCCAAAGCCCAAAAAAATGAACACAAATAGTCCAGCCAACCTCGAGGGAGCTTGGACTGAGGCTACAGCACCCTGCAAAGCCCAGCCTAACTTTAGGAAATACTAGATCCAAAACAAAGTCTCTCTATCCCAAATGCTGCCAAGTATCCCCCACCCTGCCAAGCCCTAGGATCCTGAAGGCTGCAATGGGACTTCTCTGGGCCACAGCACAGCCCCTCTGGTCACTGTTCCGCTGGCAGCTCAGCCAGAGAAGTGACCTGATGTGACATCCCAGGCTCACACTCAGCTCTGCTATGCTGCAGCCTCCACCTGCAGCTGCCCTGGTTCCTCCGGAGCACTTCCCAGGCGGGTGTTCCAAGGTGGGGTGATGAGCAGCATATACACAGACACCAATGAGGGATCACCCGTGGCTGTTGGGTCAGGGAGCTGCCTTTTCCCTGCCACTGTCCCTGCACTTCCCTTGTCCAGGGGGGGCTGGACAAACACTCCCAGCCCAGCACAACAGGCAAGCCGGGCCTTAGCACTCCTCTTCCATCTTCTTTACCACAGCCCAAGTTAGAACAGAACCAAACAGAAACCAAAACACAAAGTGGGGACTCCGGATGGGACGTAGAACACTTTGGACTTGAAAACGGGACTGCAAGAAAGAGAGGGGTGTCTCCCAGGGAGGACAGCAGGGGAGGGGAGGGGACACCGTCATTTACACCGATCAGGAGAAGCTGTAATCTATACACAGTGGTATAAGCCAAGATATATTACATGAAAGAACACACTGAGTGCATGGAGTTACCCACAGCGGGTCAGACTGGCACAGTTGTCTTGAACAAGACCCTGGAGTTGCAGTTGGTGTTTGTTGCTGACCTATCTAGCTCGCTCTCTATATATATAGCTATGTATAGAATTTCTCTGCATGCATTTGTCTCAAAAGGAGCTGTACAGCTGGGCTGGGTTTCTCATCCCCACCCCGTCTCGGTCTTCATTTTTTCCGGGCTAGGAATGCCACTCCCACAATCACAGCCAGCGCAGCCACCGCCACTCCTCCAACGATGATCAAGGGCTTCATGTTGTCGAAGAAGCTGCCCGGTGACTCCTCGGAGCTGTTTCCCTTGTGGTCAGAGTCAGGGGACTGGCCGCTGGCCTCCTGCGTCTCCGTGGCGGCGGGGCTGGGTTTCAGGTTGCTGTGGTTGTTGGCGACAGCAGCGTCACTGCCTGCCTTCTTGGTGGCCGTGGCAGGAGCAGGCTGCTCTTTGGGGGCCTCCTTCTTGTCTGCATTCATGGCAGGCCCAGGGTTGGGCTTTTCTGGCTTCCCGGAGCTGGCGGCCTTGGCGTCGGGTTTGTTTCCACTTCGGACATTGCCTTTGGAATCCATCCTAGGGGTGCTGTGGGCAGCGACTGGATACGCAGGGCTATCCCAGCTCTTCTCCCTTGCCCGGCTGCTGCAGGAAGCAGAGGAGTCACCCGAGCTCAAGGCCTGGGAGCGGTTGTCTTGGGATGCTTGTTACGCTGGCAGTGTCCTACCTGGACATGATACAGCACCTGGAGGGAGAAGCAGAGCAAGGAGAGGGTGAGTGACAGGGCAGAGCGAGCCAGTGTTGCTCTGCCTGGAGGTGACGGAGGAGGACAGAAAGGAGGACTGGAAAACTGTTGGCTCCTTTTTTCAGAACTGTGAACTCCATTCAAAGCATTTACTACAGGCTCTGTGCCTGCAACAATCACAGAACCAGAGAATGGCCTGGGTTGGAATGGACCTTAAAGCTCACCTTTTTCAAGCCACGGGCAGGGACACCTTCCACTGGATCAGAGGGCTCCAAGGCTTGTACAGCCCAGCCTTGGACACTTCAAGGGATGGGGCAGCCACAACTTCTCTGGTCAATGTGTGCCAGGGCCTCAGCACCCTCATAGGGAAGGATTTTTTCCTAATATCGAACAGGAACATCAAACAAGTTGGACTGACTGTCATCTATGGCTGCCACGTCTGGGCATCCATAGTCCAAGTCCATCCTGGCTCTGTGTGTGAGGCCATTTGTCAGCGATGACAAACTCACATCCAACCAAATAAACCTTACTTTGTCTTTGCTCATCCTTTCCATTCTTTCTGGGTAAGGACAGAACACTTTGTTCCACGGGAAAGCAGATGGATAGATCCTCCCTCCTTGTCTCACCTTCCACCCTTCCTTTCCTAGCACTATCCCAAGGTCCCTTTAGGAAGTGGTTAATATGTGATCTTGTGTGCTACTCTCCCTCCAGAGGGGTACTGCAGGAAAACCAGGATTAGTTACTCAGTTCTCACAGGTATCAGGGATAAAAGGATTATTCCTGCCAGTGTTTTGGTGGAGCAACAGCAAAACAAAGTGCCAGATCCTCAGCTGGTGCAAAACAGAGCATTGACTGTGTGGATTTACTGCAGAGCTGGATCTCTTGGTGATAGAGATATCTCACTCCTGTCATCTCCTTTCAGAGTTTGCTGGACTTGCCCATAGAGCCAAACAGGATGCTGGTGATCAGCTGGGGTTATCTTCCCTAGGGAACTGATGGAAGTGGTGAACAGCATGGCTGCACCCCAGGAATTCAGCAAAGGGACAAAGTGGGCTTTGAGGGGATGTCAAACCACTGCAACAACCTCATCCCACAAACCTGGCAGGCCAGGGTGAGCTGAGGATGGAGCTTCTGTGGCTGCACTTCCATGTGATAGGAGGAAAGACAATGCACTGGGCATTTTGCCAGCAGGCTCTGGCAGTTCAGCACCACATCAGCTCCAAGCTCGGGAAATGAAGAGTAACCAGGAGGTGGCATCGGATCCGAGCTGCCGGCTTTGCTGGCTCCCTGCTGACCTTCAGGGCTGCCAGGAGCCTGCCGGGAGCTTTCTGCCTGCTAAGTGAAATCAGAGCTCATTGTCTGGATCATGAGCTGAAGAGGCTCCTCAAAAACCTCAGCCAGCAGAGGTTCCTTCCACCATGGCTCAGAGGGCAGATCACTCCTCTAATGACAGGAACAAAGTCCCAGGGCTGCAGCAATGATCTGTGCTGCTGACTCTTCCGGAAAGGAGGCTGACAAACGTGGGGCTTTCATCTCCATTTAGGCAGGAATGGAGGAAATCTCACGGAAATGCCAGGTTTGGGTCTAGAGCAAAGCTGGGCAACACCTTATGGCTCCTAAGTACAAGATGGAAACACCTCCCTCTCCTGCTCTCCTGTGCCAGCCATTGCTTGGTGGCCACCAGCTGCTCCAGTGCCAGTCAGCTGGAGCAGACTGAGGGAACTGCAGCACCAAAATAATGGAATTCCATAGCTCTCACAGAATATCCTAAGTTGGAAGAGATCCACAAGGATCTTCCAGTCCAGCTCCTCACGCTGCACCAGGCCTGGTGACCATAAAACCCCGTATTTCTCATTGATTGCAGCTGGACAAGGCTTGCATTCCCTAGTTTGGGATACTAAACCCTTTTGGAAAGCCCAAACTGCGCCACTGTCACAGTTTGCTGAGTGTGTATCAGACACTTGGGCATCCTGTACCACACAAACACCACCCCGGATGCTCACTCAGCTTCACACCTCACTGTGGCTTGGGGCTTGGGAGGGAAACATAGGCCTGGCCAAGTGCAAGAATATTTTCCTCTCGGTGCTTATTCTGTAATATTTCTGTAGCTATCACCTGCCTCACCTTTTCCTATGCTTCTAAAGAGCATCCCTACTGCTCTGTCAGCACAAGTTCTACATAAATCCAGGGCTGAGGCTACACACAGTCATTCCCAGGATTCTGCTCCTCTAACAGACCGGTTCTGCTCCTCTAACAGACTCCTCTCCAAACCGGTTTGGGACCGGTTTATCCTTTTTTTTCTCTCAATCTGGTACAATGAGACACAAAGAAATAGTAAGTGGAGCCCACAACTGAAGTGGGCTCGGAGGTTAAAGCAGGGAGAGTCAGATTAATCGGCATAAATGGCATAAATATTAAATTACCTTCTTTGTCGCTTTGATTAACTGGGCCACTAACACACTCTAATATTCGTCAGCACACGGACTACGCATTAAACTTCTGCTTTTTCCCTGGGAAAATCATGTGCAGCCTATGGAGATCATGAGGTAAATCACTGAGAGGGCAAACTCACCTTTTTGCTGAGAAATGGAGACCCTGCACAGCCCAGGCATCTCAGGGTTTATCCACACCCCTCACCAATCCAGATTCCTGGCGACACGAAAGCTGGTTTTGCTTGGAGCCCATGCTGGGCCATGGAGCTTTGTCCTGCCACCATGCCCTGCACTGCCACAAACAGAATTTCCTGATTCTAAATGAATTTCCACTAAAAGCAACACAAACCCCTCACGCAGCTTAGAAAAGGTTTTAAAAGATATAGAAACCAAACTAAGCCAAAAATCAATACTGGCAGTTCTTAAGTGCCTGCATAAAAGGGCTTTTGTTTGTGGTTTTCCATCACTGCAAATAGCCACAGGATCATCCAGAATCTCTCCAGACCCTCTGGCCTGGCTCCTCCTCCTCCAGATCCTGGGTACCCTTAGCAGCACATCCTCTTCCATCCCAGTACTTAACCTTTTTCTGTGTGCTCTTAGCTCCCTACCTTGGGAATCATCTCTCCTCTCCATCCTGTACTTCCAAGGGCATGACCATGGGCTCATCTTTAAGCACTTCTGTCTCCCCCAGACTGAAGAAAGAGGTGCTTTCCTCACTTCCAAAAACTAAGCCTGCATATGAGGGTTCCTCCCCATTCCTTTGTCTCCTCCTCTTCCCTCATTCCATCACACCAAGTTTTTCTCTAATGACACATTTTCCTACCTTTGCTTTCTTCTTTATAGCTCCTCACATCTTTTTATTCCTCCCTTCTCTCTTGTCAGTTGCTGTCTCTGCCTGTCTACCCACTCCTCCCCCTTCCAGCTCCCTCTCTGCCACCTACATAGGCAGCAGCACTTGGGAATAAGATTTTGTGGGAGACAGGCTTCATTCTCTCCCTTTTCCCTGCTCCATGCTATTTCTGTTTAACAATCAGTGCCCTTTCAGGGAGGTTCTCATTGCCAGCAGCTAACCAGCTCTTTCCCAGGCTGGGAAGAGGGAACTGGCATAATAAAACCAGGGATGATAAAGGAGAAAAAGGAAAGCCTTCCAAATCGCTGCTGCTGCAAAGATTGGCACACAAACACCACAGCTCCCCTGGGATGCTCTCAAGGTCAGTGCAGTCGGACTCACCCAGCGCAACAAGCTGCCCTCCGCCGGAGCAACAGGCCAGCAGAGGAACAGCTTCCCTCGGCTCCCTGAAGGGCACCTTTCCTGCCTCAAATCCCAGCAAATCACCAAACACATCTATTCATCTGTCTCCTGCGTGCACAGATGAAAGCTGCATCAATCCTGCACCGAACGGAGCAGATGAGTCATTGCTAAGCTGTGCCACAGCACAGCTCCATCAAGATTGCCCCTTCCCTCTGCAAGGACCAGCCCCATCCCACTCCCAAATCCTCTCATCCTCCCCTACTGCTTCCATTTGGAAGGGAAAGTCAGCCACTTTGCAAGACCGAGGAGCTGCTCCAGGGTGTGGGTCTGGGGTGCAGTGGGAAGCTCATCCATAGGGTTTTTCCCTCTGTTATGAAAAGCAGCGCATTTCCATCGGATCCTCAACTGCCACACTGAGACCGGCAGCAAGGAATGATTTAACAACACAGTGGGGTTATGTATCAGGGTTTATCTTGCAACAAAGGTCCATCCCTACACTCCAGGTGTCCTCCAGCTGGAAACATCCATCTTGGAAATAGCTACTGATCACATGTGACCTGGAGCAATACTGTAGAGAAAGAGCCAGAGATGGCAGGAAACACCTTATCTTCAAATCCTCCCCCTTATCCCTTAATCTCCTCTTCCCTTCTTTGTCACTCCTGCCTGTCTGGAAGAAAGGGACTCATCCCCTTGTGCACAGGACAGACAGACCCTTGCTCTCCCTAAGGAAACAGCAGTTGGCACCAAAGGTGGCTCTGGCACAGCAGAGGGAGCTCCTTTCCCAGCACGCTCACCATCCCACTCTCTTCCACCTTCTCGTCTAACCCCTAAGGAATGCAGTTTGGACCACCCTGTCCTTTGGGAAGTGTCCTCAGGGGTCTGTGCCTGTCCCTTCTGCCACATGTGGAGTGATCCGTCAGGGCTGGACGGATTTGTGTCCAGCCCCCTCCTGCAACTGAGCAGCATTCCCGGTGCTTCAACTCCCAATTTCCAATGGGGAAAACCAGCATTTCTCCCTTTTTCTGAGCTTCTGGGGGAACAAACATGTTAAAGGCGGGGAGATGCCAGGCAAGCACTCAGGAGAAGGATGGCAGAGTAGTGACTAAGCCTTTCCCCATGCCCAAGAAGTGCAGCGAAGATGGATGAGGTAATGCACCGCCTCTGATATTACCATAAATATTAAAGCAGCTTTACATAAGGAGCTTGTGTTCTCTCAGCTGCCGTGAGCAGCTCCCCAAGGAGCATTTTAGCTCCCTTCCAGGCTATTTTGGCCCCCGGCTCCTGATGCAACGCACGGCAAGCGTGATAAAACGCAACGCAAGCCCCACGCCGGCAGAGTCACTTGTCACAGACACTTGTAAATAGCCTCAGTGCTGCACAGCCAGAGACAGACTGTGCAGGAGCCTGCTGTGCTTCCCAGCCCTCCCAAATCCAAGCCTCAGAGACAGCAGCACCAAGTTGCAGCAAACACTGGTGACCCACTTCACTCTGATGAGATATTTATGAATCCTTTTCCCAATCTGTTGTTTGTTACTCCCCACATCCCTCCCCCCGTCCTTGGATTAAACATTTCCCTCTCAAACAAGCCCTTTGAATCTTGTTGTGGAGAGTGTCAGATGCTGGAAGTATTTTAGCAGTGGCAGCAGCCTCAAATCACTGCCACGGGGGAGATCTGCCAGCCAATCCTCTGCTCCACGGCTGCGGCAATTCCTGCGGCTGCTCTGAGCCCCAGCACACTCCTCACTGGTCCAGCTGGTGGTGGCAGTGACCAAAAATCTGCACACACCACCCCCACAGCCTCCAGAGCGTGGCCAGGACCCCCCTTCTCACTCCCAGTGTCACCGAGCCACGTCCCCTCTCTCCCAGGCTGGGCAATGCATCCACACTCAGAGATTGGGTTGTACCTGGCACCAAGGTGAGGTGTGGGAACAGGACGGGTTCCTGTAGCCCAGCAAAAATGGCTTTGCCCTCCATCTGCAAAGGGAAGGGCTCTGTGATGCAGACCCTGGGCCACCAGCTGCACGGAGGTGTGACACCGGTGCCAGCGTCCTCTCTGGAGGCTGCCCGGCCATGCTGCCCACACAGGTGACACAGCACTTCAGACTACCCACCAGCAAGAGCCCAGGAACAGGACATATATGGTCTTTTTCTGCACCACGACCTCTGCAGATGACAAGCTCTGAGCTAAGCGTCACCTCTGCAAACCACACACATCCTGTCCCCAAAGAGCTCCTGGGATGGACGTGGCAGACATTTTATTCTCTGAGAGATGAAGGTGGCATTGCAAACACACCACACCCCTGCCAGGGGCTCAACCTGGGTTCTTTTAGGGGCTTTTAACCCCAAACACAGCTCCAACCTACCCTGGTAAGACACCTTGCCTGTACACAGCCACGTGCACAGCAAAAACCAGGTGCTGCCGAACAGCCATGGGAGAGAGAAGATTTTGTCTCCAGCCACGTGCTCCGACTGACTCCGTAGGGGGGGCACTGAGTCACACCCAGCACGGCCCTGGCCTGCTGTTGGGAAGAGAAGTCACAGCTGGCAAGGCCCCTCAAGTGCCACCAGCCCCACCTCATACAGCTGTGCTCTCAGACACATTTTAAAGCAAAATAATTTCTAGAAATCGACAGAATCTGGAAATACGTTGCTGAGGTTGGGTTGGAAATACCCTGCTGCAAAGCCTGGCTCCTCAGGGTTCTAACACAGTCCCCAAGCCCCCAAAACGGAGTTCAGAGCACCTCAATTTGCTGTGCTAATCCTGCTTTAATCTTGGGTTTGAACCCCCCTCAGACACAAAATCAAATTCTCTTTCCCCCTGTATAGTTCCATTTTTTTGTAGCAGAACAAAATCATAGCTTTTACCCTTCAAAAATCACGAGATGTTAGATCTTGAGCCCCTCCCTGGCAGGGCTGAGCATCCCTCACCCCAAGACAGAAATTCAGGGAACAAAGGAAAGGCTTTTCAGCCAGGATGACTTTTTTTTTCCATGGCAGCTATTTGTCAGGATACTGGATCGAAGCACTGGAGCAATAAAGGAGAACACTTTGGGAGACACCGCAGCAACAGGAGTCCTGGAGCCTTAACCCATGAGTGTGACACCTCACAGGGATCCAGCTACATCCTGCACCCTACCCTGGGCAACTCCTCATCTATTGACTTTTACAAACACACTCAATTCACTTCTCTATAATGTTTTTCCAGCCCTTCCAGAGCCAAAAATTCAATTCCAGCAACACCCTGGCTGGGGCCATGGGGCTCGTCTCGGATCTCTGTTCAGCTCTGGGTCTGTGGTGCCAGCCAAGGGATAACGTGACAGGGTCAGCAAACATTTCCTGCCTCTTGGAAAACATTCTCTGCCTCATTCCTTCCTACCACAAAGCCCTGCTCCTTACCCCGGGCCTGCCAGCACTTGGGAAAAGCCTTTGGGAAGAGGGCAGATGCTTCCAAATTGGGGCGCCGCTCCCCAAGCAGCCAAGAGACGGTGCCCAGCTCCAGGAGGCTGATTCCCTTTCTGACAGATCTTGCTTTTAAGGTGTCTTCCTCCCAAGTCCTGTATCTGAAATTCAATATCCACAAGCAAAAAAGGATGAGGGATATATGTGACACAGTGAAATAGTCCCAACCACTGCAGGAAGCAGCAGCAAATTCACCATCCCTCCCCAGTTTATGGGCATCCTAAATCCATCCCTTCTGCCTGATGCGGCATCACCCCCATTGTGGCTCAGCTGGGGCCAGCAAAAAGATTCTGGAAGCAATTCCTCACATGCAGAGTTGGGTCTGGAATCTGGCAGCCCCTGGATCTGCAGGCAGCAGCCTGAAAACTGTTGCTCTGCAGCTGAAATCTAAGAAGCCACTGCAGACAGATGAGGGGCCAATTCCGCACGTGACAGTGACCTTCCAAGGAGGCTCCCCGCACTCTCTGGGGTAAAATCCATCCCTTACCTTGTGCAGCTAAACCAAGGCACTCTCCTTCCTGGCAGAAAGCTGGGAAGCATCCGGGGAAGGATGGCCAAAGCTCCTCCAGCATGGAAATCCCTGCTCAGGGAGCTCCATCCCTCCCTCCGCCCTGTCTGCCAACCCTGACACCCGATCCAGGATGAGGACACTGTGCCAGGGTGTTCTCCAGCTCCCCATCCCAGCGGCCTGCCAGGGGAGGAAAATGGATGATGCGGGATGAAAATCCACATTTAGGGGAGATCTGGGATTTCTTCCCCCACCCTTCCACAATATCCCAGGGTTAGATGTTGGTGTTGGGCACCGTGGCTGAGAAAGCACATATGGAAAACGCTGAAGGTCAAACCTGTGAAGGTCAGACTTTTGGAGGTCAGTCCTGAGATGGAGCAGGGAGCTTAATCCGGCATAGTCCATCCTCCCTCTCCTGACAGCATCCTGCCCAAGCCCCACCCAGGAAAACGGGGCTGCGGCGGGGAGGTTTCCTCTTCTTGTCCCAGTGCCCAAGTTCTGCCAGCCTGACCTCGATTCAATTTTAAAAAATCCTCTTCTTTCCCCCTTTGCCCCTCCCCAGAAGCCACCAGAGGGACAGAGACGTAAACAGGAGCAAATCAACAGGTCCCTGCAAACACACATCACAGGGACGCACAAGGATGCGCAGAGAGCAGGCACATCAGACTGAGGAGCCTGAGACATTCCCAAAGCATTCCCTCCCGGGAAGCATCCGCCGTGACTCAGGAACCCTGGTCTGGCATCCACCCTCCTCATACTCCTTCGGTGCAATATTCTCCCTTAAAATAGGCACTATTGCCTCTGACATCTTTCTCCCTTTCGGGTTTTTTGGGGCAGATTTCCCTTTGTGAGCTCCTCTCCGGCACAAGCCGAGGGTCATTTCAAAGGATATGCCCCCTAACTGATACCAAATTCCCTTGCCCAACAAAACAATCCCCTTTCCTCGGAAAAGGTGAAGGCTGAACCAAGCTGCCGGCTGTTCCTGCTTCCCTCCTGCCTCAGGACTGACAGAATTACATGGAGTCATTAAATCCATCCAGGCAGAGCAAAAAGCAAACAAATCCCACTGTCCGTGCAGATGGGAGTGGAAAAACAGCTGGAAAACTGCTCAAAACCTTTCAGGGAGGTGCAGCAACTCTCCTGCCAAGGCTGGAGGGGCTTAGCTGGGGATGCTGCTTCCCCTCCTCCCTCCCAGCAGCCCTGTTTCCGGCACATGGCCGGCTCCGCTTCCCCGTCTCCGGCGCCCTCCTGCCTCCGGAGCGCTACTGCGGCATCCAGGGCCTCTCCTTCCCGCCGGCCCAGCTCGGATCAGGCGGAAGGGCTCCGCTCGAGCTGGACGGCACAGCCCGCAGAGGCGGCGGCGGAGGCTGCAGGTACGTGGGGGCAGCAGGAAGCAGCGGGCAGGAAGCGGGCAGGAGGCACCCATGTATTTGCAGAAACACCCTCTGTGGCTGCCTGACCTTCAGATAGCAAAACATGGGAGCTGGGACGGGAAGGGAGCCACTCGGGGCCGGCCATCCTCACCGTGCTCCTTGTTTGGGGTCAAAAAAGCACTTTTTGCCTCTTGCGGGTAAACCTATAGGGTGGCGGCTCCAGAGGCAGCTGGCATGGCAGCCCCCGGCCTCCATCCCAGGCGATTGCGAGGAGGTGGACACTCACCTTGAGCAGGTAGCTCCACGTCTCCATTTCGCTTTGTCACCCTGTGCAGGACATCCGCACGTCCCGGAGTCAGGAGCCGGGAGCCCCGGCCCCACCACCCCGCGCCCCCCATCCCAGCAGCATCCCTTACCTCTCTCCTCCGGCTGGACGAGTCACACCTTGGGAGCTGGCTCTTGCGCAGAGAGGAGGGAGGGAGGCAGGCAGAGGAGGGGGGGAAACTTGGGAGTTTCCCACAATGCACCTCTGCAGACTGCATGAAGATGGAGAGCAGGGAGGGGGGGAGAGGGCGCTCCAATCCAGAGTGAAGGGCTGGGATCTGGAAGGGCAGGATGCCAAGGGGGGGGCCGCAGGGTGGTAAAGGCAGCCCAGCTGCATCTCCGCATCCTCTGTCATTTGTGGCTGAGCTGGCTCAGCAGTTCAGGGCTGTCCCTGCGGCACTGACCCTCTGCTGCTCCATTTGTTTCTCCTCCAAATCCTGCCTGGATTTGCAGCAATTGCATGAAACACAGCAACAAAGTGGGGGGGACACACTTGGAAAAATACCTGGTAGCAGGCCAGCCTGATAAACTGGGATGTCTGTGTGTAGACCGCAGGCAAAAGGAGTATGAGCCTCCCCCCATCAGGATGAGGGATTTCCAACTGAGATGATCCCTGGCAGTGAGTTAAGGAATGGCAAACTGACTTGCCAAGGAGAAGCTCTGCACAGTGCAGGGAGAACACTGAAATGCTGCTCCTTAGAGCAGTTTTGTGTCAGCTCTGCTTCCCTTCTTCCCAGACTGCTCCTTGTACCACCAGGCTGGGGTTTGACACCCCTTCCCAGACCAGAGCCAGGCGTGCAGCCCAGTCCCACTGCAGAGCACTGTCAGCCAGCCAGGCACTGCCAGACACAGCCGCCTCCTCCTCATCCTCTTCCTCCTCCTCATCCTCACTATCTAAGAGCAAAGAACACTCCCTGTCACAGCCTCATCCCTCCAGCCAGGTACAGGGCTCAAATTCCAATCCCTGTGTCACTTCCTGCTTGTCTCCCAAACCTCAGCAGGTTCTGGGATTGTCTGGAGCTCTTTTAGCCCTTATTTCAGAGCAAATCAGGCTGTGTGCTGCTTGCCCATCTGTCTCCATCAGTTACTTGGGACCCACCAACCACCCACCAGTGCCCAGCCAGGTGCACATCATGCCTAAAAAATACTCAGGCTGCTTAAATTCCACTGCAAAGGAAAATCCTGCCTATGTTTGAAGAGAGCTGCAGAATGAGGGGCTGGATGCAAGAACCCAAATCTCCCAGGACAGGCTGTGCTTCCAGGGGCTGCTTTGGGATGCAGCTACCCCACAGTCCCTTGGGGCAGAGATGAGCAAGGTTATTCTGCTGTAGTCCTTGGCTCCAGGAGCCAGCTCGGCTCAGACAGGCTAGCACGGACAGGATTAGCTGTGGCTGATGCTGATGTTCCCTCTGTTCCCTGCCTGGTCCCGCACCCAGCAGTGCCAGCACTCCCTGCTCTTTCAGAGACTTGTGCCAGGCACAGCCAGGACCTTTCCATGGTTCCAAACAGCTGCTTCCCCTTCCTAATGCCTCCCAAATCTGCTAATCTACTGACAGCAGCAGAGGGGCTGCATTCCTGCAAAGCTGGTGGAAATCCACAGTTTAATGCAGGTGACACCACCAAACCGCTGCTTTCCGGGCTAGCAAAATCTCTTTGCTACTTCCATATCAGGCAGGAATATCCTCAAGGTGACAGGAGGAGGGAGGGAGCCTCCTGCAAGTGGGAATCGCCGGGTCTGGTCCCCAGAGCCTGGATGAGCTGAGGCCAGGGTGTTCCGGCTGCGGTTTCCTTACGTTCACACACTCTGCCTCTGCCTTAGGAGATAAACAGCCTCACATGATGTTCTCACATGCCTTGGACCGGAATTCACGTTATATTTAAATTCTGAATGTAAACTTTTTTTTTTACCAAGGTAGGAAAAAGGGAAGCAAAGGAAAATCTGTACAAACAATGAACTTCCCCCATCTCCCCATGGCATAGTCACATCCCCCCTAACGCAGTGCAGGCACAGTGAGCAGCAACCCTGGCTGAGACACGGCAAGGTGAAAATGGCTTTTTCAAGGTCAGAGGCAGTGGGAAACCTTTAGAAACGGTGCTGCTGGATTTGCCCCCTCCCTCTCAGCTCACAGCACCTCCCAGGAAGAGTTAGCAGGGATAATGACAGCCCTGGCTCCTGGGGAGCTCCTCCCTGCAAAACACACGGGAATGTTGGTGGCAGCAGCATCCTTGGGAAGGAACACGGAATCACGGAATTATTCAGGTTGGGAAAGCCCTCTGAGATCATCAAGACCAAACGTTCCCCAGCACTGCCCAAGGCCATCACTATCCCATGTTCCATGCCACATCCACACGGCTTTTAAATCCCTCCAGGGACGGGGACTCCACCACTGCCCTGGAGCTGTGCCAAGACTGGATGACTCTTTCAGTGAAGGAATTTTCCCCAATATTCAGTCTAAATCTCCCCTGGCACAGCTTGAGACCATTTCCTTTAGAGAGAAACAGTTATCCCCAGAATTATATGACATCCTGCAAGCAGGAGGGACAGGGTGATGTCTGGCTCTGAACAGGGAAATAAGGAGTCCATAAGGAGTCCTTAAACTCCCAATGTGCCTTAAAACATCCTTTCCCCCTTTCCCAGTATCCCTCACAGGCAGCTTTGCTAAACACATCATCCTGAAGCTTTTTTTTTTTCCATCATGGAAAGAAAATCATCATTCACAGAAAATAAAATCATCAAGAGGGTTACCCCCTCCTAATCCAGACACAGGTGCCCTGTTCATAAACTGGAGCAGGCAAACCAGGAGAGCAGGTCACAGCACGGGCTCACAGCCTGAAATCATCCCTGAGCATCCAAAGCTCCTAAAGGAGCCTCTCTCCTTTCCTAGAGCCCCAGTTACAACCCACCCACGGCTGGAGAAGGGAAAAGGCCACACAGCAGCAAAACCCTGTGGCTGTTTGGGCAGCACTGTTTGTCCTCACCTTAAAGTCCTGGGAAAGCAGGATGAAGGACATTTCTCACAGTGGAATGACTTTCTGCTGCAGCAGCCGAGGTGGGTTTGCCTGGCAGCAGGAAGTCGTTGCGGTGAAAATCCAAGCCCCGCTCCTCCTCGGGGACTGTTAATAGCCTGGAATGCTGAGCAGCCTCACCTGGAGCCTCCCCACCAGCTAGCATGGGTCTGGGCTCTGAGTTCAGTCCTGGGCGCTCCTAGTTGAAGCAGTGCTGGGGGACAGGGTCACCAGCTCTGTCCAGGCAGCTCATCCCTGCAGTGAATTACATGAGCTTGTAATTCCTCAATAAATGCATTGTTTAAAATCATGCAATCACAGAATGGTTTGGGTTTGAAGTGACCTTAAAGCCCACCCAGTGCTCTCAGCACTTTCCAGCAGCCAGCTGAGCAGATTCTTTCCTCCTGGGATGGGGATTAAGGATATCTCTGCAGAGATCTGTGCTATGGAGCCCAGGGACAGTGCCTTTGCCCTTGGAGCATGAGTCAGAGGTTGCAGGCAGCCCCAGGCACTTGCATTTGCTTCCAGGTGGATGAGGATGATAAAACAAGAGTTGATAGATCAGGATCAGGACCCAGAAGAAAAAATGCCCAACCAACCAGAGCCCCCATATCATCACAAACTGTGTACTTATTGCCCCAGCCAGACTTAGGAAAGCCCTGAGCACTGAAATAAGTGGCTGCTGGTGCGTCGGGAGCGCAGGTGGGCTGGTGGGCAATTTGTCTGGGCTTGGGACTGACCCTGCTCCTCATTGGCACAGAGCACAGGTGGAACAGCAGAGAGCACATGGTCCGGGAGTCCCGCCAGGACAGGGAGCTGGGCGCCTGTCCCAGGGAGAGCCTGTCCTTCTGCAGCCACTTCACCGCCCTCACCATTTCCAGGGAGCCTCGAAGCAAGCACGGAGCCAAGGATGGAGCAGCAGGAACTGGCCAGGGATGTGCCAGCGCCAGCAGCAGAGCAGCCACCACCACCACCACCACCGCACTGTTTGAACCCGGCAGAGATGGGCAAACCCCACAGGTCGTGGTGCTGGTGGGCGCCCCGGGGATAGGGAAGACAACGATGGTCAGGAAGGTGATGGTGGAGTGGGAAGAAGGGATGCTCCATGCACAGTTTGACTTTGTCTTCTGCATTGACTGCAAAGCCATCGCCCTTCCCATGGAAGCCAGCGTGGCAGATCTGGTTTCACAGTGCTGTCCTGGCCTGCGAGTGCCAGCTGGGAAGATCCTGGATGACCAGAAGAAGATCCTGTTCATTTTTGATGGCTTCGAGGCCCTGGGGTTTTCCTTAGTTCAGCCTGAAACTGAGCTGAGCTCTGACCCCAGGCAGGTGAAGCCGCTGGAGCTCACCCTGATGAGCTTGTTGAAGAAGACTGTGCTCTCTGAGGCCTCTTTGCTCATCACCACGAGGCCAACAGCTCTTGGAAGCCTGGGGCGGTGCCTGCAGGGTGAGTATTACGTGGAGATACTGGGATTTTCGGCAGCCAGGAGGGAGGAGTATTTCCACAGGTATTTTGAGAACCCCAGCAAAGCAGACATGGCCTTCAGGTTTGCCAGAGGCAACAAGACCCTCTACAGCTTGTGTGTCATTCCTGTCATGAGCTGGGCCGTCTGCACCATCCTTGAACAAGAGCTTTGTGGGAAGAAAAACCTCCTTGAGTGCTCCAAAGCCACCACAGGGATGATGATGTTCTACCTCTCCCAGTTACTGAAGCACAGGGACAGGGACAACCCACAGGTCCTCCAGCAGTTCCTACTCCAGCTTTGCTCCTTGGCTGCCGACGGTATCTGGAAGCACAAAGTCCTCTTTGAGGAGAAGGAAATCAAAGACTGTGGCTTGGACCAGCCAGGTCTTCTCCCCTTCTTCCTAAACGAAAAGATCCCAAAGGAAGGAGAAGACTGTGGGAGTGTCTATGCCTTCACCCACCTGCACCTCCAGGAGTTTTTTGCAGCAATGTTTTACGTTCTGGAGGACGATGGGGAAACGGTCAGCAGCTTGGGGAGGCTGGAGAAGGATGTAAATAAATTATTAGAAAGCTACAGCAAGTCCAGGAAGGATTTGAACGTAACAGTGCGATTCCTCTTTGGTCTGGTCAGCCAAAAATCCATAGAGTACATGGACAAAACCATTGGGTGCAGAATTTCACCACGAGCCAGGGAGGAGCTGCTGGAGTGGCTTCAGGGGAGGCACAGAGGCCTCTCTCTCCCTGGCCGAGCACTGAAGATTTCAGAGATGGACACTTTGCACTTCTTGTTCGAGATGAATGAGAAGAGCTTTGCACAAAGTGCGCTGGGTCATTTCACTGACCTGGACTTGCAGGACACCAGGCTGACCCTATACGACCAGATGGCTCTTTCCTTCTGCATCCAGCACTGGGCTGGGCTGGGCTGCGTCACCCTCCAGGGATGCTCCTTCCACTGGCAGGATCCTGAGGCAGAGCTAGATGCATCGGTGCCTTGGTAAGTCCTGCTCCTCCTTGCTTTAATGACCCAAAACTGCAAAGATTTCTCCTTCTCTGCCCCAAAGGATGATTCAGCTCCTCCCTCCCGAACACCAGCTTGGCCTTTCCCTGGGTGTTTAGTTCCTCAGCAGAGGATTTATTCTTGGGGAGAATAAGGAACACATGGGTTCCTCCATCCGCTGCCCACCGTGGGATTGATGGTGATGGAGCTTCTTGGCTCGACGGGGCCAGGTCCACCTGTGCCCAGCTGTCACTCTGGCTTCTTGAAAAGGGAGATCCCTGGTGCTGGAATGTTAAGTGCACCCTGTGACTCCGCCCCGGGTGGCTCCAGCAGCAATGCTCCAGATCCTTCACACCTCCAGAGCCACAAAGGTCCCTCCCGAGGAGCCATCCCGTGTGCACTGGAGGCTCTGCTCGGGGTGGGGGGGTTTGTGTGCCGGTGTCAGAGCCGGGAGCTCCCAGCACCGCTGAGGGCTGCACGTGCCCCGCGGCTCTGTTCTCCTGCAGCTCTGGAGTCTCTGAAGCCGGAGGACATCACGGTGCCCTCGTCGTGCGGCGGCGGGAGGAGCTGCCCTGCCCCATCCACCTGCTCTGCCGGGCACTGCGGCACCGGGGCAGTGCCCTGCAGGTGCTCCGGTGAGAGACGCGCCTCCGGTGGAGGCCAAACCGGGACCGGGATCTGGGGTGTGGGTGGGGGCACCCGAAACACAGTGCAGTGGGTGAGTGGGTTGGTGCTGCCCCGCTGTTCCCTGGGGACACCGGCAAGCGGCCAGGGGCAGGCCGGGCGCTGTTTACCTGGGGGTGGGTGCTGTCCCTCGGGTTTGGTGGGGCAGGTGAGCAGCGGGGACGGGTGCATTGAGCCCCCGTTCTCCGTGCTCTCCTGCAGGCTGCAGTGGTGCCGGCTGTCCGAGAGCTGCTGCGCAGAGCTGGCGGCGCTGCTGGTGGCACACCCTGGCCTGGCCCGTCTGGAGCTGGGTGACAGCTCGCTGGGTGACAGCGGTGTGCGCCTCCTCTGTGAGGGGCTGCGGACTCCAGGCTGCCGCCTGCGCGTCCTGTGGTGAGCATCCCCAGCATCTCTCAGGCATCTTGGACCTGAGAGCTGGGGAGGAGCCCCAACGGGTCCCTCGGGGGTGGCATCATGCCTCTGCCTCACTATGCCAAGGCCAGGAGCTCCAAGGTTGTGGCACCAGGGTGGGGGCCGCCACCATGGTGAGATGGCACTGAGGGCACTCAGGCGGGTCTGATTATCTTTCCCGGGGGTTCCCATCAGGCTGCGGTATTCGCACATCACCAGTGCCTGCTGCGAGGACCTCGCCGCTGTGCTGACCACCAACACGTGCCTGGAGGAGCTGGATTTGTCCTTCAGCGAGGGGCTGCGTGATGCCGGCGTGGAGTTGCTGTGTGAGGGGCTCCAGCACTGTGCCTGCCCACTGCAGACACTGCGGTAAAGGGGCTGCGGGACGGGCCAGTGCTACCTCCTTCCTATCCAGAGCTCTCTCATTCCCCCCTGGAGCAGCTCACCAAGCAGAGGCCAAAGCCCTCCTTCCCTGTTTCCCTCGGCCCCACAGGCTGGGGAGCTGCCGGCTGTCGGGTGCCTGCTGCCCAGCCCTGGCCGCGCGGCTGCTGCAGGGGCCCCGTCTCACCTGCCTGGACCTGAGTGACAACGAGCTGGGAGCCCACGGTGTCCTGCAGCTCTGCCAGCAGCTCCGGCAACCCACCTGCCCACTGCGGAGCCTGGGGTGAGAGCCCTGCCACGGCCCCTTCCATGCCCGGCATCTCCGAGCTGGGGAGCGCATGCTGCGGGACAGGCAGGGCCGCCCCGGCATCCTGGCTGGTTCAGCACCTCCCACCCCACCAGCTCTTAACATCTTCTCCTCTTTTCCTGTGTCCTCCATGCCCAGGTTGAGCACGGATGGCTTCAGCCAGGCCCTGCTGCAGGAACTGGATGCCCTCCGGGCGCTGCAGCCCTCCCTGAAGATCGAGAACCTCCTGGAGCACGAGGTGCTGCAGGCAGGGGCCATGGCCCGGCTGCCCTGCCACCGCGGGGTCCTGCCGGGGGGCAGGAAGGTGCTCCCCTCCTTCAGGAGACCGCCCCTCCTTTAGGAAATGTCCTTCCAACAACCAGAGCCTTTCCCAGCCCAGCTCTCAGTGCTGTGAGTGGGTCTGAGCCTGCTCCACCAGTGGGGCACAGGGAGGAGATCCTGCTGCATCTGTCAGGGATCNTGGAAACAGTTGTGTGCATTTGGCAGTGCCAAATAAAGACCCTGCAGCCAATCCCAGCAATCTCCCTGTGCTCTCCCCCCTGAGCCCACGATGCCCAGGGATGTGTCTGTTGTTCGAGTTCCTGCCCTATGTCCCCAAGGAATGGCTGATGTACCCGGGAAGGAGGTGCCAAAGCCAGAGTGAGGTCCCAGGCATGGGCATGTGAGTATCTGACCAGTTTGGATTTTAACAGGAAAAAAGGGAAATTCAGACTGAAATCAAAGAAAATCTCTACACAGGAGCTGTTTTCCTGCACTGCTGCACAGGGAGGGGAGACCTCCGTGGGCAGGACAACCCCTTCCTGGGGACAGGGCCCCTCCACACTGCCACACTCATGTCCTCAGGGCTGTGGCATGGCCAGGACATCCTCATGGCGACATGCCCAGGGCGCTGATCGCAACATCATCATAGTCTGTATGTCCTGGGGGCTGTTCCGAGGGTCCCTGGTGGCTCCTGGGGGACTTTGAGGGGAACAGATCCTACCTTGGGGACAGCAGAGAAAGGTGCATGGGGGCAGGCAGCTCCATGTCCCCCCTGACAGACCCCACCTGGGATCCGACCGCAGCACTCGTGGATCTGCTGCTGGGTCCCTACAGCCAAACCCTGCCATGGAGTGGCTCTGCAGAGGGGACAGGGCAGCTGTGAGCGCTCTTACCTGTGGGGAGGTCACAGATCCACNGTGGCTCCTGGGGGACTTTGAGGGGAACAGATCCTACCTTGGGGACAGCAGAGAAAGGTGCATGGGGGCAGGCAGCTCCATGTCCCCCCTGACAGACCCCACCTGGGATCCGACCGCAGCACTCGTGGATCTGCTGCTGGGTCCCTACAGCCAAACCCTGCCATGGAGTGGCTCTGCAGAGGGGACAGGGCAGCTGTGAGCGCTCTTACCTGTGGGGAGGTCACAGATCCACCTCTGCCGTGCCACTCCCTCAGAGATGTCCCCAGTGCTGGGAGTGGGGGGCTCCTGTGGCACATCCAGGACATCATCATAGCCAGCTGGGGTTCTGTGTTCAGGCTGGGCAGGGGAGTCTGGAACAGGCACAGGGGTCCATGGCAGTGACCAGCGGCCCTGGCAGGCGTCCGGCCTTGCCACCAGGGATGTGCTGGCGACCCTTGGGTCCCACAGAGAAAGGTGATGTCTCTCTGCACACTAACAGCGGGGGACTTGTCCCCTCAGCTCCCCAGCCTGGCGTGTCCCCTGTCTCCATCACTCCCCGTGGGGTTCCTGCCTTGTGGCTCTACCTGGGTCTGCCTCAGTGTCACTCCCCTCCACGCTGTCCCCGGTGTAATGCAGCAGCTTCTTCACCAATCCCTCCGATGGGCAACCTGCAGGGGATAAGCAGGGACTTGGGCGTGGCCTCAAGCAGCACCACGGGTGACACAACCTCACACAACCGAGCGGGACCGTCGCGTGACTGAGGGACAACCCCAGCCCATGGTGAGGAGCCACTGCCAGGCCACCAAAACCTGGAGCTGCCGTGGGGCTGAGCCCCCTCTCTAGGCAGAGCTGGGGCACAAGAGCTGCACCCACCTGGGCAACTGGGCACCTCGGGGTACTCCGGCATCGCAGTGTAGTCCAACTCCTCATAGACAGCATTGGAGATGGCATCTGCAGCTCTGCCAGGGCCTAGAACAAAAGGGAGCACTTACCTGGAGCCCTGGACACCCTCCCCACTTCTGAGCTGTTCCCCAGAGCAAGAGCCCGAGAACCCTCAAACAAGATCTGTCTCGGCCCCCACCTGCTGGGACCCACCTCGTCTCCAGGCACAGGCACGGCACAGAAGCACTGTCAAGGAACCCAGCGACAGGCACAGCAGCGTCCCCAGCACCACGCACAGGACAGCTGGCACAGGCACAGTCTCCACAGCCACAGCCATAGCCAGGGTGGTGCTGTCGGGGACACCTGTGGAGACACAGCCAGGCAATGGGGGGAGGGAGATCCCGGCGAGCCTGCAATGGAGGGTGCTGTAACAGGCAGAGATACCTGTGCAGGTGGCACCATTCGGGCATGGGGTGGGCATTTCACTGGTGGTATCTCTGTCCTCCTCACAAGCCACGTGGGCGTTCCTGCCGGCAACGCAGCTCTGCAGGTGCCAGGGTGCTGAGGGGCATCCCCAGAGCGAGTGGGCCCCGTCCTCGCAGCCCACCCAGGCCAGCCAGGC